>CM032330.1:12664661-12820798 GCA_019022515.1 Quercus aquifolioides | reverse complement strand
CATCAGTTTAGTAGTGATGGATATTATAATTTTATATTGTTTGTGCATGAGAGGTAGGAGCCATTTGAATCTATAAGGTTTAAATAAACTTATTCAACACTACGAGGTTTTAAATGAAAATTACTTGAAACTTGCCATATAAAAAATAGTTAAAATTATGATGGTGTGAGATTACAAACCTTATATTATTTATGAATAGTTATAGGGAGATATTTGATGGTTTGTTACAAGAAGATTGTTTTGTTAAAGGATAAGTTGAATATGGTGTTGGGCAAATATGGTGAAACAATGAAAGGATCACAAAAACAGTAGGCTTAGAGGCATTAATGAATCATTTCTCTTCAAGACAATATCTATCCCCCACACAAAGACTTTTCTTAAGGGGTGTAGGAAACCATGTCTTTAGGATAATATCGAGCGGGATCACTTTAAATGTTGTTTTAAGCATTTTGTGTGTCTTTTTGGAAATTATGTTTCTCGATTGATACTTTGCTTGCAACGCAACTTTGCTCAAGTGAACCTTGAGCTTATTTGAGCAAGCCACTGAACCTTAAAATTTAATTTTATTTACTCTTCATTCTTTTTTTTTTTTTGGTGTCGATGTGCAAAACTCCCTCCTAAAGACTTGAATCTCAACCCATGCTCCTCACGCCCC
This sequence comes from Quercus aquifolioides, assembly GCA_019022515.1. Taxonomy (NCBI): domain Eukaryota; kingdom Viridiplantae; phylum Streptophyta; class Magnoliopsida; order Fagales; family Fagaceae; genus Quercus; species Quercus aquifolioides. Next base: position 12,820,143 of record CM032330.1, on the reverse strand, counting down.
ATAAGCACTTAATACTTGTGAATTGATCATCGCGCCAAGAGTGCACAGTGGTTCGTTCTTTTACTATACCGTGGGCGTGGAATGAGGTTAATTTTCGTTACTACAACAATAACAATAATGGAGAGTTACACTTTAGACCCCGATTTTAAGGCTTATGTCAATTTTAACCTATCTATCGAATTAAGATTGATTGTAATTATAATTAACCAATTAACATATGCCTAAATACTTTCCCCAAGATTGAATCCAAAACTTTTGAGTTTTCCGTTGAGGAAGGGGGTTCTTATTTCTCTTTATGGATCTTTGAGAGAGGCCATTCTTGTATGCACTTTGTTTTTCTAGGGAAGGAGAGTGCAAACCAATTTTTGTTCCACTTGGAGGAATTAAATTCAAAGCAATAACCTGGTCATTATGCAAGAACAATTAGAGAAGGTGATGTTGTTTTCATCCTTCAATTGGGGTCAAACGCCCATGGCAAGTTTTTAATGGTTTCTGAACTTCTTCATGGTCAACGGAAGGGTAACATTGTGATACCTAAGGGAAGGTTTGGTTGTGGCTAGCACTACTTTAGCCTAAACTTGAGGAAAATTGTAAACCAACTTTTCTTTTTAGTCAGGGATCGTCTCAGAGAATACATAATGCACCAAAGGCTAAGGCGACGGTGGTTGACAGACCTTATAACCAAGGCGGTGCAAAAAATAAAGGCAGAGAATATAGAATGCACCCCATCGTCATTCACTTTGAGACACCCCATCGTTATTCGCTTAGACACCCCATCGTCATTCTCTTGGCTCAAAGTGAATGATGATGGGGTGTCTAAGTGACCTGCTAACTCAGGGTCACGAGGCCTAAGGGAGCTTAAGGGGCTGATTTCTTTTGTTAATTATGATGGTGTCTTTGTTAGGAGTAGGAGTAGAGCTTTTTCAATTGACTTGGGGGTTGTTCGTAGTTTTAAATAACTTTACGACTACTTTCTTGGAATGTAAGGGGGCTTAACAATCCTCGGAAGAGAGAGGTGTGTAAGAATCTTCTTAAGGAGTGGAAGTGCGATATTGTATATTTTCAAGAAGTGAAAGTATCGTCTATCGACGGTGCGTTTGTTTGGAGTTTATGGGGTAGTCCTTTCACTGATTGGACTGTTTTGGATGCTGTGTAGTCTTCGGGTGGGGTCTTGCTGATTTGGGATAAGAGGGTGTTTGAGAAGTTGGATGTTGTTGCTGGACAGTTCTCCATCAGTGTATTATTGGGAGGAGTGGTGGATGACTTTGTTTGGGCTTGTACAGGTGTGTATGACCCTAATGACAATGGACAACGGCCTACTTTGTGGGAGGAGTTATCTCAGGTGTGCGCTAGGTGGCCCATGGCATGGTGTCTAGTAGGTGATTTTAATATTATCAGGTACCCAAGTGAGAGGCTTGGCTGTGAGTCTTTTAGCCCTGTTATGTTTGCATTCTCGGATTTTATAGAGAATAATTATTTAGATGATTTACCTTTAGAAGGGACCTCCTTCACTTGGTTTAGAGATTCTGGTCTTCCCTCTATATCAAGAATTGACAGGGCTTTGGTTTCTCTTGATTGGGAGAAGCACTTTGAGAATGTATCCTAATGAGTGCTTCCTCGTGTTCTTTCAGACCACTGCCCTCTTTTGTTGGAAGCCGGTGTTGTTCGACGCGGTCGAAGTGCCTTTAAATTTGAGAACATGTGGTTGAAAGCTGAGGGTTTTATTGATGGAGTTAAGTAATGGTGGGAGGGTTACAGTTTTGAGGGCTCTCCAAGTTTCATCTTGGTTCAAAAATTGAAGGCTCTGAAAGTAGACTTAAAAAGGTGGAACAGGGAGGAGTTTGGTGATTTGGCTTTGTTAGGTTTTGAGTTTTTAATGTTGGCAAACCATGACAAAACATGACAAAACTAAGTCTCATTAGTTTAGAATGGTCTACATTGAAGCCCAAGACAAAAACTTCAAGTTCAGGATAAAAACAAATGAGTTACAAGCTGGTTGGTTCGATTGATCCAATCTAATTTTCGATCGATCGAAAATCGCGTATTAGGAAAATCAGCAAACGTAAAAAGGCCATAACTTATTCGTTTGAAGCCCAAATCGCGAGCCGTTTTTTCCAGTATTTAAAGGACATCATAAGCTAACCCTAGGTAGGGTTTTTAGAGCTTTTTAGAGAGATTAGAGTGCCTCTTGTGCCTCTTTGAATTTTTAGGGTTTTGTACCCAAAAGCTCTCTTATGTTTTCTACCGGTGCTATTCCTTGAAGAATCTCAAGATCCGGTGTTGTAGAAGTTGTTGCCTTCTCTAGTCATCAAAGGTGTTGATGATCTAAACCTTCAAGGGTGGTCTTGGAGTCACAAATAGGAGAGTTTGTGTTGATAAAACATTGAGTGGGATCTCAAAGTCACAGACGTGGGTGTTTGTGTTTTGCAAAGGCCAAAGAAAGAAGGAGTCTGTGGATTTGGAGCTTGCACATGGTCGTGTCAGTAAGTTCTACTGGTGGGTAGCATTAGGAAGTCGAGCGGGGAGCTTGTAGTCCTTTTGTTTGAACTTCGATTCTTTCTAGTGGATATGCTTTTTACCTTGAGGATAGATAGGTCAAATCCTCCCCAAGTTTTTACCGTGTGGTTTCCTGGGTGATCATATCATTGTGTCTTTAATTATTCTGCTGCTTTATTATTTTGATATGATTGTATGATTGCTTTAACCTAGAATTGCATAATTTGACTAAGTAACAACTTGGCTAATTAATCTAGGCTACGCAATCTGGTTGTTTAAGGGGTCTAAATTCCCATCAAGTGGTATCAGAGCAGGTAGCTCTTTGTTTGTTTTAGATCTTTTGATCTAAGAGCTGATCCTTGACCCCTGTTGTCATGGATAATTTGAAGTGTCTTTCTGCTCATGCTTCTGCTGATTTTATTGATGTCTGTGATGTTTTGAATAAAAAGGATACTATTGTTTCTATTGATTTTTTTGATGCTTTTGAAACTCTTCGTAAGGAATTATCTAAATCTTTGAAAATCTCTAAGAAATTCAAGGAAGAGTTAAAATTGGCTAATCTTGAAAAAGAGGAATTGCTTGTTAGATTAGATGAATCTAATAAAAAGAATGAATTTTTGAGAAATCAAATTTCCTCTCAAAATGAGAAGATGAAAAGCTTGGAACAAGAGTTAGTTGAATCTAAGTCTAAAATTGAAAATTTGACTAGTACCAAGCCTGCTGATGATAACAGAAGTGTTTTTGTTTCTCTTAAGCCTAAAACTGAAAAAGTTTATATCCCTCCTTTCAAGAGGAATAATAAAGAAAAGACTTATTTTGCTAGGTTAGACAAAGGTAAAAGTTCTGATGTTCATGCTGAAGTTTCTAAACCTAAGTCTAAACCTACTGTTAGAGAGCATAATAAATCTGTTTTTGTGCCTACTTGTCACCTTTGTGGTGTTGTTGGTCATATTAGACCAAATTGTTCCTTGTTAAGGCAAAAACCAAAATCTGAGAATAGATTTGCTGTTAGGAATACTGATGTTCCTAAATTTGTTCCTGTTTGTCACTTTTGTGGTGTCTGTGGTGTCTGTGGTCACATTCGTCCTAATTGTCATAAATTGAAATTTAAGCATTCTGTATTTCAATCTAGGACATGTGATGATATTTCTCCTGCCATAAGTCCAAATAAATTGTTTCATATTCTTTTGAAAAATTTGAGCTTGTTGGCTTGTGAAAGGAATTTGCAGGATTTTAGTCTTTCTCAGAAGATTGGTGTAATTCCTCAAATACACTCTATTTCACATGGATTTTCACCTACAAAGCCGAAGACTCGTGCTAGATGGGTGAGAAAAGATCCTCCAAGGTGAGTGTTGCTGACTTGTCTCTGATTTAATTCTTTCAATTAATTGTGGACATGTCTTGTTTCTGTTTTTGGTTGTTTTGTTTTTTAGGTTTTTTTTTTTATTTAAAAAAAAAAATCCAAAAACATTAAAAAAATTTCAAAAAGACAAAAATATTTTATTTTGTGTCTTGTTTTATTTTTCTTGAGGATTACATGAGTTTTAATATCTCTCTTGATTTAGAATGTGCTTGACATTGTGGAGAAACTTGAATAGTTTGTACTAAGCTATTTTTTGATTTTGTATGAGTATGTACTAGTTTGTACATGTACTCATGGGTTAATTAAGAAATTGATATTTCTTGTTTGTGTACCCTCTATAGCTTAGTTAAGCACTGTCATGCATTGCATTTACATTGTTCATTTAGCACAATCTGTGCCTTTTGTTTTTGGTCATAAATTTTTTTAAAATCTCAACAAGTGGTTATAAATTCTTTTTTTAAAAACCAAAAAGATTTTTGTGTTTTGTGTTTCACATCTTGGATTTATAATCAAGGATTGGCCATATTATCTTTACATAACATGTTTATGTACCTTATTTAGCTTGGATGAGCTTACTTTATTGCACTTTACTAGTTTGAGGTTTCTAGTGCATGTTGTGTGGGAAGATGTTTATAGTTTTTGATTACTTTGTCTTAATCTTGAAGTCACATGTTCTTTGACTGTCGGACTTGATCCTTTTGAGAAAGGCATAAATAACCATCTCACCACTGTTCACTAGCCAATCATGAACACCTTAGTGCATATCATAAGATTTTGTGCTCGAGAAAGTGTAGCACATGCACAAAAAGAACATAAGGTGTAGCCTCAATTAAATTAAAACTGGTGTGTACTATTAGGCTTGATGCCAATTCACTTAATTCAAACTAGTGTGTACTATTAGGCTTATGCCATTTCACCTAATAATGGGGCAAAAATCAAGAAACTTACATGATTGCAAGCTTTTGTTCTAGGAGATGTGAGAGTTATATGATGTAACTCTTTAGGTGATAGTCTCTTTTAAATTCCATGTGATGAATTTTGTAGACTTTGTGTTTGATTGCTATTCACATATCACCTTACATGTATCTCAAGTTTTTGCTAGTTGCACACACTACACAAATTACTCTTTGCTAAACTTGGTACATTTTATTGTGTGTGATCTTGTTATGGCCATCCAAAATTAAAAGATTCTTTGATCTTAATGCAAATTGTGTTTAAAGTTTGAGAAATTGGAAATTCTAGAGCTTGAATGTACCCGAATTGGGGGCTTTTGTTAAATTAGGTTGAATTTGATGTAATTAGGCATTATAATCTATGTGCTGTGTTTTGTAATGCTCAATTCATCAATTTGTTTCAAAAATTTCAACAAGTGGTTTTCAATTTTAGGGTTTTTTTTTTTTTTTTTTTTTTTTTTTTTTTTATAGAAACTCTATGCTCAAGCCAATTTTGTCAATTTGATCTCAATTGAACTTAATTCTACTGCATTAGTTCATGCATCATAGCATTGTACTTGTTTCATGCATCATATATAATTTTATTCTATTGATTTTTGTGCTAATCGCAGTCTGCCCTTGGTTTGTGTTTAGGATTCACATGCATTGCATTGATTTCTGTATCCATCTTGCAGTTTTGCAGTCATATCTCTCATTGTTTTCATACATAGCATGCATATACTTTGCTAAATTGGGTACTCAACTTGATCTAAAAATTGATTGATTAATTTTTGAGTTACGTACTTTCTAGTATATGCTATTTTTATGTGTGAATTGTAGAAAATATTTTTCTTAAGAGATATGATGGATAATCAATGTGCAAATATTTTCTCTACTCATGCAACTGTTTATGGGTCACATAGTGCCATGTTTGCATTCTATTGAAAGAAAGAATATTTTTCTTCATGTGTATCCTTACCTTAGTTTTTAACTTTGGTTTGTGTGTCTTTATTTTCCCCACCCCCTTTATTTTTCCCCAAAACTGTTTTTCCCAAAACTTGTTTTGTTTTTCCTATTTTTTTAGGGGGAGAAATTTTTTTAAACCTTTGTGGTTCTTAGGGGGAGTTGTTGCTCTTCATAGGGGGAGTTGTCTCTATTTTCTCTTACTCTGTTGCGTATATTTTCTGTCTACCTTCTGATTAGGTAGTTTTTGTCAATACGTGACAAAAAGGGGGAGACATAGATAACCTGTTTGTTTTGTTTAGGGGGAGAATATAAAAACATTTTGATGTATCTAACTTAGGGGGAGAGTTAGAATTTTTTTTAATATTCTGTTTGATATTATTGTTTATATGTCTTTCTTTCCACACATGCGGTGATGTGTTTGTTGAGTGTTTCAGGAAAGACAGGTACATTCTGATCAAGACCTTCTACCTCTTCTTGCAACTTCTAGGTTAGGAGTCTTAGATTGGGATGTGTGATGTATTTGGGCATTTTATTGTATATGGGCATTATGTTGTATGTGTGTTTTGTCACGGATTGCCAAAGGGGGAGATTGTTAGGTTTTGAGTTTGTAATGTTGGCAAACCATGACAAAACATGACAAAAACTAAGTCTCATTAGTTTAGAATGGTCTACATTGAAGCCCAAGACAAAAACTTCAAGTTCAGGATAAAAACAAATGAGTTACAAGCTGGTTGGTTCGATTGATCCAATCTAATTTTCAATCGATCGAAAATCAGCAAACGTAAAAAGGCCATAACTTATTCGTTTGAAGCCCAAATCGCGAGCCATTTTTTCCAGTATTTAAAGGACATTATAAGCTAACCCTAGGTAGGGTTTTTAGAGCTTTTCAGAGAGATTAGAGTGCCTCTTGTGCCTCTTTGAATTTTTAGGGTTTTGTACCCAAAAACTCTCTTATGTTTTCTACCGGTGCTATTCCTTGAAGAATCTCAAGATCCGGTGTTGTAGAAGTTGTTGCCTTCTCTAGTCATCAAAGGTGTTGATGATCTAAACCTTCAAGGGTGGTCTTGGAGTCACAAACAGGAGAGTTTGTGTTGATAAAACTTTGAGTGGGATCTTAAAGTCATAGACGTGGGTGTTTGTGTTTTGCAAAGGCCAAAGAAGGAAGGAGTCCGTGGATTCGGAGCTTGCACGTGGTCGTGTCAGTAAGTTCTACTGGTGGGTAGCATTAGGAAGTCGAGCGGGGAGCTTGTAGTCCTTTTGTTTGAACTTCGATTCTTTCTAGTGGATATGCTTTTTACCTTGAGGATAGATAGGTCAAATCCTCCCCAGGTTTTTACCATGTGGTTTCCTGGGTGATCATATCATTGTGTCTTTAATTATTCCGCTGCTTTATTATTTTGATATGATTGTATGATTGCTTTAACCTAGAATTGCATAATTTGACTAAGTAACAACTTGGCTAATTAATCTAGGCTACGCAATCTGGTTGTTTAAGGGGTCTAAATTTCCATCAGGCTTTTAGAAAGAAGAACAAGCTAACTGAGCTAATGGGGTTAGATGGGAGAGAGGAGTTAGTGGGTCTTTCAAATGAGAATCAGATTGCCTTCAACTCAAAGGAGACATAGAACAGTTGGTTTCTCTTGAGGAGATTTCCTGGAGGCAAAGACTCAGGCCTTGTTTGTGAAGGAGAGAGATAATAATACTTGGTTTTTTCATAGATTAGCAAACTCTCATAGAAATGCTAATCAAATTAAAAGGATTGAGGTGGATGGTATTCTTTATGAGGATGAGCTGGATGTGCACTCTCAGATAGTTCTCTTTTATCAAGGGTTGTATAAGGAAACTGAGGTGGGGCATCCTACTATTGATGGGTTAGATTTTGCTTGTATTGAAGAGGATGAGCGGTTATCCTTAGAGAAGGAGGTCACAAAGGAGGAAGTCATCCAGGTATTAAGGGAGATGGAGGGGGATAAAGCCCCTGGTCCTGATGGCTTCACCATGGCTTTCTTTCAGAAATGTTGGAGTGTTGTGGAAAAGGATGTAATGGATTTTTTTGATAATTTTCATCGACATTCAGTGTTTGAACAATCTTTGAATGCTTCGTTCCTCACTTTAATTCCTAAGAAGTGTAATGTCGTTAACATTAAAGAGTTTCGCCCCATTATTTTGGTGGGCAGTGTGTATAAGCTGTTGTCCAAGGTGTTGGCTAATAGTTTGAGGGTGGTTTTGGATAATCTCATATCTGAGACTCAAAATTTGTTTGTTGGTAGAAGGCAGATTCTGGATTTAGTGCTTATTACAAATGAATGCCTGGATAGAAGATTGAAGAGCAGAATTTTAGGTGTGGTTTGCAAGCTAGATATTGAAAAAGCTTATGACCATGTGAATTGGGAGGCCTTGTTTTATTTGTTGGGCCAGATAGGTTTTGGGTTGAAATGGAGGGGGTGGATTAAGGCATGCGTTTCATCTGTCTGTTTTTCAGTTCTGGTAAATGGATCCCCTGAAGGTTTTTTTGAAAGTTCTCGTGGGTTGAGACAAGGGGACCCACTATCCCCGCTGTTGTTTCTTTCGATAATGGAGGTTTTAAGTAGACTCTTGAAGAAGACAGATGAGTATAATCTTATTTGGGGTTTTCATGTGGGTGTTGTGAACTCTGTTGGGGTGAGTATTTCCCACCTGTTATTTGCTGATGACACTATCTTATTTTGTGATGCCTCCAGGGAACAGCTACTGTCCATAAGGTTGGTGTTGTCTTGTTTTCAGGCTTTTACGGGTTCGAAGGTCAATGTAGGGAAAAGCGAGATTGTCCCTATTGGGGAGGTGAATAATCTAGATGCTTTGGCTAATATTCTTCATTGTAGAGTGGGCAGTTTGCCTATGAAATATTTGGAGATGCCATTGGGAACTTCTTTTAAGACAGCCTCGACTTGGAATCCTATTTTGGAGAAAATGGAGAAGAAGTTTTTTGGGTGGAAGCGTCTCAATTTATCTAAGGGTGGTAGGCTCATGTTACTAAATAGTACTCTCTCAAGTCTTCCAATGTATTTTTTATTATCTCTTTTTATTATTCCTAAAGTTGTAGTGGCTAGATTGGAAAGTATTCAGAGGAATTTCCTTTGGGGGTCTTCTGAGGGGTGCTTTAAATATCCTTTGGTGGCTTCGGATAAGGTGTGTTTACTTGTTGAGATGGGTGGTTTGGGGATAAGAAATGTGGTGCCATTTAATCAAGCTCTATTAGGGAAATGGTTGTGGAGATATGGTCATGAAGTTACCCATCTATGGCAGCTTGTTATCTCCCCAAAATATGGCGAGGGTCAAGGGGGGTGGAGTACTAATGTTTGCAGGAGGTCTCATGGGTGTGGCCTATGGAGAAGCATTAATGAAGGATGGGAGAGCTTTTCTAAGCATCTGTCTTTTGTATTGGGTGAAGGCACTCGTATCCACTTTTGGCATGATAGGTGGATTGGTGACACTACCCTAAAAGATCTCTATCCTAAGCTCTATGTGTGTTCAGCGGTCAAGGATGCTTGTATCTTTGAGGTTTTGTGGATTCCAGAAGGGGGTACGGTTAGAGTGTGGAATTTAACGTTTTATAGAGCTTTTGAAGATTGGGAGTTGGTTGCATCGTATTCTCTTCTTCAGCTTATCCAAACTCATATTCCTCAGGGTACTGGGAGAGATACCCTTTACTGGTGGCTTAAAGGGGATGGTAAGTTTGACACTCGGTCTTACTACCTTGCAATCTGGGGTGCTTTGAATTCTTTGTTTCCTTGGAAGGGGGTTTGGAAACCAAAGATTCCTAAGCGCATGGCATTCTTTCTGTGGACTATTGCACATGGTTGGATCCTCACTTTGGATAATCTAATGCTTAAGGGTTGCCCTTTGGCTAATAGGTGTTGTATGTGTTACTGTGATGGGGAGTCAGTAAACCACCTTCTTCTTCATTGTCCTGTGACCCATTCCATATGAACTTTTATGCTTTAGGCCTTTGGTATTCTTTGGGTTATGCCAGGATCGGTGGCGGGTTTGTTATCTTGCTGGTATCAGTGGCATGGGAAGCATAACTCAGACATTTGGAACTTGGTTCCAAGGTGCTTAATGTGGATTGTGTGGTTGGAACGAAATCATTGATCCTTTGAGGACAAAGAGAAGACGTTGGATGAGTTAAAGCTTTTATGCCATCGTAGTCTTTTGGAATGGTCTCATTGTTGGGGTTTTACTGATTGTTCTTCTCTCTCTGAGTTTTTTTCCTCCCTTAGCTTAGTTTCTTGATTACCCTCTGTTTATTGTACTGTTTGCTCCTTTTATTTCTTGTTGTTCATCATCATGAACTTCTTGTATTTCTCTTTTTTCTATCATTTATCAAAGATTTCTACTTACCTTTCAAAAAAGAAAAAAAAAAAAAAAAAGCACGGATAGATAATTAAAAAAAAAAAAAAAATCACAAACAATTAAACACACCCACAAGAACACAATACGTGTTCACAAAGAGAAAAACCCAAAATTGGGCAAAACAATTCTTCGGGGTCTATAGCAACAAATGATCCACTAACAAGAATAGTTGCATTACAAGCCACTTACAAAACCCACCTAGCTAAGTAATGACTTAAGTACTTTAGCCTCTAGCTTCTGCTAGCAATTGATTCCAAAAATCTTTTCTCCTTGTTAGTAATCTATCAAGTCTCTTTGATCACTTCAAGGCCTCTCAAAGATTTAGGACTACTCCATTACTTCCCCAACACCAACAATACTCAAGATTTTGACGTGTGTAAGGTATAAAATCACCTCTTAAAGAATTTAAAATTTTGAGAGGGCGAAGGTAGAGAGAACAAAGACAAATTTTTTTTTTTTCTAGGGTTTATTGTTGCTCTCTAGCTCCTCAGTTTGGGAATTGTATTTAAAATCTCATGTGATATAAATATATATAGACACATACGCGCGAGGTTAATTTTGTTCGACTAAGATTGCTCATGGTTCAACCTCTCAATTTCAACATCTTGACTTTTTCAACCAATACAAACCCACAATGTACATGATACAGAGCACATGAAAAATTTGGCATGGAATATGCCAACACTCTAAAATCCTAACAATAACAAACCAAACTTTAGTTCCAAAATTTTGAGGTCATCTATGGATTCTCAATAATTTAATTAAGGCCAGTTATATGTGTGTGTGTGTGTGTGTGTGTTTTTTTTTTTCATTATTTTATTTTATTTGAAATCTTATTCTTTATTATCTCCTTAATTTACAGGCTTGGAAAAACTCACTGAAAATAGAATAATGACATGCTAGAGGGTTTTCTTTAAAAAAGAATGACACACTGTAGATAAACCTGAGATCAAAATTATAGGAAACAATTTCTACTTTGTTCGACACATAGCAAGGGGAAGGCTTGATTTTATTTTATTTTTTAATTTAAAAAAAATTTAAAAGTATTTTGAAATTTTGCCCCCCTCCAATTAATTTTTTTGAGCATACATACATACATACATACATATATATATATATATATATATATATATAATGCTCCTGCATCCTTGAGGCCAATGTTATTAAACCCGGCCTACCCCGGCCGGTCAGATTGGTGACTCAGTGACCAGGCGCATTGACCGGGCTGGGTGATTAATTGGATCAGAAAAGTATGTGACCCGGTCAAAACCGGTGCAACCCGGTGGGTTTTTAGTAACATGTGTGACCCGGTTGGGTTTTATTAACCCAATCGGGTTTGTGAATTATGTAAAATTACATTAATAAATCCAATTTATTGACTTTTTATTATTTAAATATGTGATAATATGATAATTTAAATAAGAGAAAACCTAAAAAATTCAAAAAAAGCATTATTCCTTGCGCCTTACCCTGCGGATTCACACTTTGTACTTTGTAGTTTGTACATGTACCATCACTTTTTAGTTTTCACAATTCTCAAAAACTACTGCTACAGGTTGTTACTGTGCATAAATTTTTTTATGCTTTGAAGTTTGAATAGATGTACTTGGCCAACAATTAGCATGTAAGTATGACCATATAACTCTATGCCACCGACTATCTTCTTTTGTTTAGGTTTTTTTTTTTCTTTTTATACTTTATTTCTTGATTGCTTTTTGAATTAAGCATCTTTGGTTTAAATTTTCTTCTTTTTTTTTTAGGTCGTGTACAGTGTGAGTGTGTTTTAGTTGACCTTAACTTTACTCATAAGTATAAATTAATTTGTTTGTTTCTTCTAACGCTATTGCTTATGAAATATTGATTTTGAATCATAATGGCGAGTTTAATTTAAGCATATGCCTTTTTTTTTTTTAATTTACATATTCAGATTATGGTTTTTCAAACTTAATTTTATATATTTAATTTTTTAAATTCTTTTATTTGACTTGGCAATTCGACTGATGATCCACTAGTTGAACCAATGATAGGGGCAACTTCAGGATTTTTATCTAGAGGGTCAATAAGAAGCATAAATTATATAAAATCTAAAACAAAAGAGACTTGAATATATCAATATCACAAAAAAAAAAAATAAATAAATAAAATAAAATAAAATTCTACAATTGTCTTCTCGAGGTTTCATATTTTGAAACCGTTGCATAATAGATTCATTATCAATCCTACACAGTCAAACAATCATTTATATCTTTAATTTATAAGTTTACAATTCTTTAAATGTTTTATATTTTTATTGTCTTTAGTGTTAATGTATTCACCAAGGCACATAGCCAACAACCACTCACAACTCACAAGTCACCTTCAACAAAATTAAAAAACTACTCCCAAGTCGCAAATTAGTCAAATAGTCAAAGTGATAAGTCATAACACAACTTTATAACAAATCAATAAAACACTTACAGCAACTCTGCAACATCCAACAGTAGAGAAACTCAAACTCAACAACAACAAAACACTATAAGTAATAAGTTCTATAACCCATTAACCCCCACAGGCCCACACATAGTCACACACACGGTCAGACTTTAGAGACTCAAAACTCAAGTTGAGTTACTCAACAACAAATATCAGAACACAGTTCTTAACGGCCCCCGCACACACACGGTCCAAGATTCAAAACTCAACAAAAAAAACAAAAAAAAAAAAACTCCACACACACATACGGTGATTCACTCACAAAGATTTAGTGAAATAGCGTATCAAAACACTATAAACACACTCTCACAGTGAAAGAAAGAGAGAGCTGAAAAACTAGATCAAGTGGCGGCAGAAGGCAGACCAAGCGGTGGCAACAGATTAGGGACAATCAGGCGGTGGTAGATTGTAGGGGCTATGCAGAGGCAGATTTTGTGTGTGTGAAGCAGAGGCAGCCTTTTTCCTTTGGGTTTGGAGAGTGAAGAAGGATAATGAGAGATTTTGGAGGTTAGGCAGCTACAAATTCTTAGGTTTTATTTGACCTTTTTTTATTTATGATTTTTCAAATTTTGATTTATGGGCTTTTATTTTTGAGATTAAAGACCAATTTTTTTTTTTTTTTGGAGTTTAAGTTGGGCTTTAAAAAATAAAGGGGTCAGGTTCATGGTGAGGGTGTGCAAATTTGTATTGTAGGGGGTTCAAAATAATTTTTTTTAAAAAATATTATATATATATATAAAATTTCGGGTCAGGGGGTTCATTTGAACCCCCTGACTATAACGTACTACCGCCCTTGACTAGTGACCCAATAACCTGGCTCATAAACCGGGTCAACATTTAAGGTTTATTTGGATAGAACATATTTTGTTGAAACTGAAAACTGAAAACACTTTAGCAAAATAAATTTTAAATGTGTGAATAGTACCGTGAGACTCATTTTTAATGAAAAAGTTGCTGAAAAGTGAGATTTGTGGGTCCCATGACTGAGAAGTTTTTGAAAAGTTGATTAAAAGGTGCTGGAAAAGTTGCTGAGGTGTGCACTATTCACACTATATTAAGCCAACAATCACGGCACAGAGGGAAAAAAAAAAAAAAAAAAGGCTGAAACGCGTGAAAGTCCAAACGTGGATGCAAAACGCAGAAATAATCCTATCCAAACGCATATTTAGTATGGGTTTAATAACTATGCTTGAGACTATGACAAGATAGTTTTTTTTTTTTTTTTTTCTTTGCACTTTGCTTCTGCAGTAAACCAACCTCCGCTAGACATCATTCACAACACATTACTCTTCCATATGTAAGTTTCTTTCATAGTTGCTCTATTTCTTTTCCCTAAAAACCTTTTAATCTCCTTATCACCAAATTTTTAATTGATGTCCTTTTGTTGAAGGCGAACAAAAAGTTCTTAATTTTCATTTATATTTGATTTCATTCAAATATACCACCACTACATTTTGTTGTAGTGGTAGTACATGTCATTAGCCCAAACCTTAGGAATAATTTTTGTATTTCATCCAAATCAAATAGCCCACATTGTAAAATTCATATTTAGACAATGATTTGGGGATCATTTTACAACAAATCTAGAATAATGGTCGCAGATAGTTGAGTCAGACTTAAAAAGATCAAGAATTCTTAGTTGAAGGAGACCCACATTATAAAATCCACATTTAGACAAGAATATTCCGCTTCTCAAAAAAAGACAAGAATATTCTTACAACAAATCTAGAATTGTGGTCGCAGATAGTGGGGATTAGAGTTAAAAAATCCAGAATCATTAGTTCAAAGATTCATTAAAAAAAAAAAGAAATCTTAGTTAAAAGAGATATTGGAAGTTTTACATGGCTTCTACTTGCCTTTTTTTTTTTTTTTTTTTGCTTCTAGTTGTTAAAAGAAATGTGACTCGTGAACTAAGAAAAATGAAGGAAATTTAAAATTCGCTTTCAATATATATATATATATATATATATATTTTGTGTGACATGAATTATAAAAGGCCTATTAATTAATATTTGGTTTTTTTTTTTTTTTTTTTTTGAGAAACAATATTTGGTAACTTATAATGGAAAGGGTTTGTGTGCAACAGGTGTGCCAGAAGGCCCAGAACTAATTCAAGGATTTCAGAATTTGTTCTATAGACTTGTTCCTCTGTCTCCTTGATCAACAAAGAGAAGGTATAATATTTCCATGAAAAAAGAACTTATTCTCTATTATCTACTTAATTGACATATTCTTTTCCAAAATTGAATATATAAAAAGAAAATTATTCTCTATTATCTACTTAATTGACATGGAAAAAAAAAAAAAAAAACAAAAAAACTATTCTCTGTCTCTTCCCATGAAAAAAAAGAAAAACTTATTCTCTATTATCTACTTAATTGACATATTCTTTTCTAAAATTGAATATATAAAAAGAAAATTATCATTGACAATAAAAATCAAGAAATATTGGGGAATAAACCAAGGGCATTAGAATAGTGGGAATAATTACTACCTTTTTCAGCAAAAACTTCAAAGTGTTCACTAAGAGCCATGTAACTTAATTTATTAGCATCTCTTATGTCCACGACATCCAGGGATCAAATCTTTATTCCTGATTGTAATTATAAAATTATTAAAAATAAAATTCAAAGACTTCTATGTAATATTCATCTACCCAACTAAAGTTAAAAACACACATGGGCCACATCATAAAATTCATATTTAGACTTCATTTAAAAAAAAAAAAAACTGATCGTAGAAACTACCAACATGAATTATGAAAGTCGTGTTAATTTATGATGACTTACAAAAGGGTCTGTGTGCAGCAGGTGTACAAGAACTAATACAAGGATCAAAGAGGATTTATTCTATAAGCGTTTACCGTCGTGTCCTTGATCAATAAGGAGAAGGTATTATAATTCCATTTCTAATGATTACACAACCTGTAAAACATGAAATTTGGGTTCCTGTCTCTCTCTCTTTTATTATTATTATTATTATTTTTTTTTTCAACAATCCTCATTGTTAATCAAATTCATACCAACTAAC
This sequence comes from Quercus aquifolioides, assembly GCA_019022515.1. NCBI lineage: Eukaryota > Viridiplantae > Streptophyta > Magnoliopsida > Fagales > Fagaceae > Quercus > Quercus aquifolioides. The sequence goes on along the minus strand of CM032330.1, from coordinate 12,804,492 downwards.
CCCACTTGTCAAAATTATCTGGTGCCAGCTCCGTGAAGATAATAAAAGATTTTTTTTTTTTTTAATTTATTAAAATGCCTCATCTTCAAATCCTCAACTTCTCTGCACTCCAGGTTCAATTGCTACCTTCTTCACTTTTCAAGTTAGATGAACTACGTTATCTCATACTTAGAGGGTGTTCTAACTTGAGAGAACTACCACCCCTAAAAGAATTACAAAAACTTGAGGTCCTTGATCTTTCTGGTTCTCAAAAACATTAAAGACAAAAACATATCGTGTCTTCAAAAACTCCAAATGCTTGACCTTTCTCAGACCCAGATTGACCACTAGCCAATTTTAGGCAAACTTGAAGTCCTTACTCGACTCATATTAAGAAATTGTAAAAAATTGACAAGACTCTGCAAACTTGAATCCTTATCTGCTCTCCAAATTCTTGATCTATCTGGGACTTCTGCATTAGAAGAAATCCATGATATGTCCTTTGGGAATAATATTAGTCTCAAAATCCTTGATCTGTCTAATGCTTCCCACGAAAATTTGCCTTTCAATTTTAGCGTTCTTCATAATCTTGAGTTTCTTGACCTTTCTGATGCCTCCTCATGTTTGGGCCAAATCAAAGATGATGCGTTTAATCATCTGAAAAACCTCCGACATCTTAACTTCTCATACACCAATATTCATAATCTACCATCGCTTTCGAGCCTCAATAATCTACGTCAGCTTTTACTACAAAGCTAGTCACAGACCTGCACATTGCGCGAGATAAATTTCTTTTTAGGGTAATCTTATTAAATATATTTGGGGTAATAAGTAATAACACTCTTCCATTTTGTTTATATTAATAACAAAATATTTTAAATTTAATTAAGAATTTGTTTATAAATGTTTAACCATGGTTAGTAAAGACATTACTCATAACTTTAGAATTAAAATACAAATTTATAAAATACCAAAACATTTGAAATGACAAATCTCTCCATAACTCATTGGAAAAAGGAAAGGGGGAAAAAAGAAGAAGCAAAAAGGCATATTACTTAATATTTTGAAATACACTTTAATTTAAAATTTTAAAATAAGAGAATTTAATTTTAAAATTAAGGATAATTTTGGAACCTACCTTAAGCATAGGCAGGTTAGTACACAATATTTTAATATTAATTTAACAAAGTTTGGTCAAACAAATGTAAAGGGTGAAAATATTTTTTCCTTTCAAGTTTGGGATAGAGCGTCATTTCTTCAAACCTCAAGGAAGCGGAATGTAATTACCCCTATAATATTATTATTGTTGTTGTTGTTGTTGTTAATAATTGATTTTCATTTTCTTTTAAGTTAATAAAAACCTTACATATACCTTTTTATTTATTTATAGAATATAAATTTTTTTACCCTTTACATATCTTTTTTTTTAATGTGAATCTTTGCATATACCTTAAGTAAACTCTATATATTCCACTTCTTTAGATGTGTAAAATCATAGACTACTACTTCATAATGATAGTAGCTATTTATTTTTATCACTTTTTATCATAATTTCATTTATAATGTTTTTTACTATTATTATATATTTACTGGCTAATGATTTTCATAATAGAGGTGTTCAATGAGATGTAGCATCGTTTATTAGATTTTTAAATGCAATTGTCTACGAAGATTTTATTTATATACACACACACACATATATATAAAGTTAAATGAAATGATTTTAAAATTTTCTAACTTTATTTCTTATGTAATTTCCATTATTACATGAGAACATCTCTTTTTAGTTATGAATTAGAGTTTGATTAGTTTTAAGTTTAAATATATTGCTATGATTGTGTTTAATTATTGATTATTGATTCAATTTTTTAAGTGAATGTAATAGTTGATTTTATTGCACTGTAAAGTTTTTAATGTTCTCCATATTGATCATATTTATATTTTATTTTTACTTCTCCTTGCAACCTCTTTGTTTTCCAATTAATAGTTACTAATTGACATTTGATTCTCTCCATAGGCAACCTACTGTTTTCCAAAATTTGATGATGATTTTATTGCATTAAATATGCATTGTAGTTTTTATTTTTTTTTTCATTTAATTTTTCTACCTTAAGTTAGTATATCCATAACTATTAGTTTCTTTATATTATATTTGGTTTGATATCCTCATTATTTATTTATTTATTTTAATTTAATGTTTCCAAATTGGCATTTGTTTTGTATTATATTTTTTCTTTGATGTATTGGGTTTGGGAATGAGTGTGTCCCTAGTATTACTCCACTTTATGAGGGCACTTTTATTTATTGAATTTAAGTAAAATTTTAAAATTTTAATTTTTTTAAATAAAAAGGAGAGAAAAATATAAATAATTTAATAATATGGAAGATGTGGGGAGATCAATAGTGATATTAAGGTAGAAGGTAGTGAGGAGATGAAAAGATAAAGGTAAGAAAAAAGCTTGGACAAAGTGTAAATGTTAAAAAAAAAAAAAAAAAAAAAGAGTACAATTTTTTAAGGATAATTTTATTGATTTGAATTTAAATAAAATATTCCATGTTTAATTATTAAAAATAAAAAAGAGAGAAAATATAAATAATTTAATGATGTGGGAGATGTGACTGAATTTAAATGTTCAATAACATAAGATGAGAAGAAAAAAAATAAAAATAAAATATATAACAATAAATACCAATAAAGAGAACAATTGCACATAAAATATTTTTGTTCTTTCTTATAACTCTAATTAAGATTAATGGTTTTTTTTTTTTTTTAATATGTGTTTTAGTATTGTGTTTTTTTAATTTCTCATAAGAAAGTCTTTTCTTTCTCTTTTATAATTTTGATTGAATTTTGGTTTGGATTAATACTTAGTTGTTTTTGGAAATAGGAATTTGAATATGCCTACCAATTTTTTGACTAATAAATTATTATAAAATCTATTTTTATTTCTTTATTTTAATTTTGGTTAAGTTAACATTGTAATTTTGTGATGATTTTTTATTATTATAATAATTTACTTATTCCTTAAGAGATGAGTTGGATATTAAGCAAATGTAACACACTACAACAAAGTTAGAAGAATATGGTTCACCTTAAAAAATATTAATGAAATACACAAAAAAAAATATTAAAATGATATATTTGTAGAGATAAAAAGATTAAAAAAATAAGTGTAAAAAAAAAAATATATATATATATATATATATTTTAAAAAAGACAATGCTTGAAGTAATTGTTACTTTTTATATATTACACTTCATTGCATAATATTTATATTCCCACGCATTGCGCGAGTTTGTGACTAGTTTGCTATAAAATTTGAATGAGTCTACAAGTCTTCTATTGGGAATAAATTCTAATCTTAGGTTGCTAAATGCAAATGTAGTAGAAACATGGTGAGTGAGAATAATGGGTTGTGCTCATGGTTAATGTAATAAGCATGTGATATGATTGTGGGCTTCCATTATAATAGGATCTTTTGTTACTCTTAGAGCAAACAAAATGATGCCCTTATCCCCACTCAAAATGTTTTCCTATAATGACAAGCTTTATCTTTTAACCTCTAAGAAATGCAATGTAATGGCCAAATGATATGCCCCTTTAATATATTGTCTCTAATCAAATAACAAAGGCTCTTGTCCCCTTTAGGTATAGGTTTATATGGAATTCAATTGTTTTCTTTTCTTTGTAAAAAAGAATCATCAACCTTAACTAGCCAAAAAAAAAAAAAACCATCAACATTAATTAGAGTTATAAGAAAGAACAAAAATAGGATAACATTTAACAATTAAAGAGAATTTAAAAAAAAAAAAAAAAAACAAATCTAAATGGCATTAACCAATGTGGAGTTTTAAAGAACTCTTGGTTTACCTAGAATATAATAGGGAAAATAAAAATGAGACTAATACTAATTCTAGGAAACAAATATAGAGAAATAGAAATAAGGATGCTAATTAAAGAACATTGACAATACCATCAATCCTGTTTGAAGCTTAATCATAGCTCCACTAATTTGCTAACTTTCAACTTTTGGCTGGTATATATTCAAGTGTTCTCCAATGCAGTAAAATTCCTTATTGTCTGGTTTTACATGAATTTCGACAAACTACCCGATTAAATTAAGTGAGAAAATGAGTGTACTGATTCTAGTGAAGAAAAAAATAAAATAAAATAAAAGAAAAAGAAAAGAAAAGAAAGGATTCCCGTAGATTAGTAATTTGGCATAAATAGAAGAATGTATAAAAAATTCATCAAAAAATTGAGAGAGAGAGAACCTTTTTTGTGATAGAAAACCATGCATAGAATGGAATAGATAGTTACAAATTTATAGTAAGAAAGTGTGAATAAGAAGAGACAAAATAAAGGAAGATGAAGAGAAAGAGTAGGATTCAGATCCTCTAGATTTCCTAGGGAACTCTACCAAGTAGATTTCCACTAACAATATTCTTAATTGTTTTGTTTGCAACATTATTTTATTATTTTAAGAATATTGTTAGTGGAATGCTGACATGGCAAAATATTGACCATTAAATCATTAAATAGTGGTTAGGATTTAAGGAAATCTACTAGTAGAGTTCTCAAGGAAATCTACTAGTAGAGTTCTCTAGGAAATCTAGAGGATCTTAATCCGAAAGAGTAATAATAATATTTATGTAGAGAGTAGTGGGGAGATGAAAAGATAAAAGTAGAAAAAAGTTGGAAAAAGTATAAATATTAAAATAAAATAAAAAGTAAATGTTAAAAACAATTATAAGAAAATTGGAAAGAAAATGATAACGAAGTGAACACTAATATGGCTCAATTGAAGCGTAGCAACAATAAATGCTACTCTTCAGTTTTTAGAAATATATAGGTAATGAAAACCTATAGGAGTTGCCTCTCCTTGATGCCCTCCAAAAGCTGGAAGTTCTTAATCTTTCAGGTTGTAGCGCTTTAGCGGTAATAAAAGATCACTCCTTCGAGCACATGACTCGCCTTCAGAAACTCGACCTCTCTGAAACAAAAATTGCGTGCTTGCCATCCCTTTCAACTCATGGTAATCTCCGTCAACTCTTACTAAGAAACTGCAGCAGCCAGAAAAAACTTCCACCTTTGGAATCCCTATCAAAACTTGAGGAGCTCAATCTATGTGGTGCAAGATCTTTGAGTGGAATCGAAACTAAATTTTTGGAGCATATGAATCATCGTCAGATTTTGAACTTATCTGAAATCCTCTTGGATGAGCTGCCATCAATGTCCAACCTCATTAAGCTGACTCAGCGGATACTAAAAGGTTGTTTGCACTTGAAAACATTGCCATCTTTGGAATCACTTACCAGGCTCGAAGTTCTAGATCTTTCAAAGACAGCAATTGGTTCTTTGTCATCGCTTAACAATTGTTGACTCATTACTTCCAGACTTAAGGGACTTTCAAAGTCTTGAATTGGCGAAAATAAAGCAGTGGCCAGAGGAGCTAAATTGGTTTCAAAGTGGCATCTTCAATTACATTAAAAAGGGGCCTTTCGTGCTTGTGAGTGGTACTGAACTTTCTGAAATCTGGAAGAAAAATCCTGCGTTATGGAAGACATGCCGCTTCTCTATTGGCCCAGGTAAGGAGAAAGGCAAAGATGGAGATATTGGATGGCACAGAGTTGACCCAATGTTCAGCGAAATCTACTTCAAGACTCTTCATTTTCCTGAAGAAGACGGACGATTTCTGGAAATCTTTGGATATGATAGCTTTCCAGATGGTGTCGAGGATGCCCTCATGCAGGCTGAATATATCTCTTTGGTAGACAACCAGTTTATCAAAAGCTTATCAGACTTGGTTGCAAAGGAGACAATGAATGTTGGTAATAATGTGATGGCAATGAAATTGTGTCGGCTAGAGAGGTGCGCCAAAATGAAGGAAATCTTTTGCGGAGAAGAAACAGAAGTCAGAATGAGAAAAAATCTAGAGATACTATCTGTGTCAAACCTTCCTAACTTGAGGTGTGTTTTTGGTGGAAAGACCCAAATTGAGGCCTTTGAAAATCTTAAACAATTGTATCTAGATTGTTGCCCAATGCTTGAACAAATATTTCCCCATCCCAGTTGCCAGAAAACCTTGAAATCCTCCAGGTCAAATTCTGCGACAAGTTGAAGAAGCTAATTGTGGCTGATGCATCGGCTAAGTTTGCATCGCAGAAATTACACACACTGCATCTAGTGGAATTGCCTGAGCTTGAGAGTATAGCAGTGCCACACCAACACTAGAGCAGCATGAAATTTAAAGTAGTCGAAGTAAGGGAATGCCCAAAGCTCAAGAACTTAGAAGAAATCAGGAAATTGGAAAATGCATCTGTTAAAAATTCCAAAATCGAAGAGTTCTGGGATAAGTAAGTGAATAGTCAGGATTCCAAATGTGCTATATTGCTGTCAAGAACAATTATAGTGATTATCATTTGCATAGACATTTGAGTGTTCACCTACTTTATGTCAGATATGCCATTTATAATATGATGTGCATTGAAAGATATATCATATAGGATAAAGTACTCTCGATTTTGCATACTTAGCGTTTCTCAAAAAAAAAAAAAAAAAAGGAATTTGCATACTTAGCCTTACTTTTATGCTATTTTGTGACTAATTATAAATTATCTTTGTTTTATATAGGACCGTGGTGGAACATTTCACAAGGAAATAAAATGATGCAAGATGGGCCAATTGAGTCAAGCATACAATGAGTGTGAGATATTTCGTTCCAGGCGTGAAAGAAAGAAGAATGAAACAAAGAAGAAGAGAAGAGTTATTCGGCAGTTTGCCAGGAAACAAACCTCAAATCAAACAATTATTCGGCAGTGGTGAGGTGAGATTTAAAGTTGGGCTTGAAAGTCCTAACTCTTAATTGCATTGTTTGTGTTTGTGTTTGAGGTTGAGGGTGCACGGAACCTAGTCCAGCCCACATTGAATAATGAGCTTGTGATGAGCGTGATAAAGTAAGAAGTCCTAAAATCAAGCAAATTGCTCGAAGTGTCTTGCAAATAAAACTCCTACTTCAACTTGTAATCTTGTATTAGGAGTGTGTCAGCATGAATAGAGAGCAACCAAAAAATAATAATAGGAGAGCACAGTGACTATTTCTTCTTCTCTTTTATTTTATTTGTTTAGTATTTTTTTTTTTTGTGTTTTATTTGCTAAATTTTTAATTTAAGGTTGCATATGAAACCTTGTTAAAGATTGTGTATTATTTATGAGATTTGATTTTTCCCGGTTGTTCTTTAATGATTTAAACTGTTTTTACTTCATATCAATTGACAAAGATAGTATTATGAATATAGGTTCAATCATGTTTTAATTTTATCATGATTCAGGGTGATCTTAATCAACTGAATGCTTGGTTTATTATTGTTTGATTTTTAAATGGGATATCTGTTTTGATTTGTTTGTTAACAAATACAATTGATGATTTAATATTATTTTTAAATAACAAAGAATAGCATAGTTTAGATTTTAATGAGAATATCTTTCAGGATAGCAAGATTGAATTCTAGATTATCATGCAATAGTTTGGGAAACATGAATATGTACTGATATAAATTAACAAATCGGATTTTTTACTGCTTTAATAATTTCTTTGCTTTTATTTTTTTAGAATAATAATTTCTTTGCTTACTTTAATTGTTTGCTAGTTTTATTAAATTTTGTTAGGACATGTGTGGATCATGTTAAGAACATATGCCATTTAGAGTTGGCTAATCCTTTGACAAAACACACTTTACTTGTAATTTGAGTAGATCTAGAATGCGTTTAATACTTCAAGAAATAAGAGTTCAAGTATTGAAGCCATGCAAATCTGTTCAATAATCAAGTGAAGAAGTGCTGTGTTTTAAATCTCGATAGATAGCTCAACAGGTGTATTTATCGAGATTTAAAATGTGAAGCTCAAAAGATAAGCTCGATAGCTGTATCTATCGAGAATTATGAAAATCAGTTTTTCAGATTTGATTTCACGCTTATTCATGTGTATGTGGGACAAAATTGCTAAATGCCATTTTTGAGCAAACTAAGCAGCGTTTTGCCCTATTTTTCAAACTAATTAGGGAAATGCCCATCTTTTGAAACTCGATTTTCTCAAAATCGAGTTATTAAAAAAAAAAAAAAATTCCTGGAGCCCTATAGCGGCGTTTTTGAGGACCTATAGTGACGTTTTCAAGACCTATAGTGACGTTTTGTAACTCGACTTCCATTAAATCGAGTTATAGGCAAATTTTTTTTTTTCATTTTTTTTTTTACCTATAACTCGATTTCGTATAAATTGAGTTACAAAACGCCACTATAGGTCCTGAAAACGTTATGCTCCTTAAAAACGCCGCTATAGGGCCTAAATCGATTTTGAGAAACTCGATTTTCAAAAGAGGGGCATTTCCCTAATTAGTTTGAGAAAGAGGGCAAAACGCTACTTAGTTTACCCAAAAAGGGCATTTAGCAATTTTGTCCTGTGTATGTGTTTAGGTTTTCTTTTCTCACTACCCTAAACATATATAAGAATTATTTTAAGGGTTGTCATGTGGTTGTTGCACTTGTTGTTGCAAGCATATTGTGACCGGAGACATATGCCCTAGTTCATATTTCTCTTGAAGAAATTGTTGCGTTTGTATGCCGTAGGGTTTTGTGACCAAGAAGCTTCTTGATCTTCATCGTGTGGATGAACTAAAGAACTTTGCAGCCAGCATCCTTCTCAAGTTGGTGTGTTAGTCACGTACTTGGATCCATGCATTGATTGGTTAGTCACATACTGGAAGCCGTGCATTGAAAAAAGAGATTATCACTACATTACGAGTCTAATTGTGTATTGGGGTAAGGGTTCAACTATAGGTTGGTATAAGGTATTGAGATTCCTTTACTTGTAACCGCTTGTTTTGATAATAGTGGATTCTTAAGAGTGATGATCTTAAATTCACCCGATGGGGTTTTTGCCTTGGAGGTTTTCCCCATTCATAAACAAATCACCGTGTCAAATTTATTTTCTACTGCATTTAGTTATTTGATGATTTATTTGTGCTACCACGCATTATTGCATGTTAATTGACTTAATTAATTAACTTGGCTAAGTGATTGGTTAAACCTGTGCGGTTAAACCGGTTATAGCACTTCTTCATAAATACTTCAGCTGTTGTATTTTTTAACCCAAAAAAAAAAAAAAAAAAAGAAAAAGAAAAGAGAGAGAGAGAGAGATCTTGTTTCAGATTTAAGAAGAGAGGTTTTGATTTTGAAAATGCTCTCTCAAGTATGAAGTGGTAAAGCCTAAGACACCCACAGTGACCCAAAAACATCAGATTTACTTTACTTACCATTTGCTCTAAAGAAAAAAAAAAAAAATAGATTTACTATATTTGTGTTGAGGAAGAACCAAAGAAGCACAAAGATAAGCAAATTATGATCTGCTACTTCAGTTGAGACTTTTTTTGCTGCTCTTGCCTCTTGTAGATGCTCATATTCACGAGAGAGAGAGAGAGAGAGAGAGAGAGAGAGAGAGAGAGAGATGAAAACATTGAAAAGTAAAAAGTGAGATGGGAAAATGTAAAAACGTATTGTTGAAACTAGAATCAAACGAGTGGCAATGGTTGTATAGATTTCAAAATGGGTGGTACTGTGGTAGTTGGGATATTAAGTATTAACGTGTAGAATGTGTAGAGGGAAAAAAATATCAAGTGGACAATGATATTACTACCCATTGGTGCACTTACTTTTTGTTATTTGAAAGGTTAAAAAATAACTAAAATATTTAATAGTGGGTTGTGGGTGCTTGTATATGTTTTTTTTTTTTGGTTGAATTGTGTTAAGTGGTGTCTAAAAGTTGGTAAGCTAAAGTTTAATGTTTACTATTATTTAATTTTTTCAGTTAAAATGACCAGGTATAAAATTATTTATTTATTTTTATAATTATTAATTTTATAATATTAATTAAATTATTTATGACGTCACTGGTTCGACCATCGGTTGGACCCTGGTCCGACTAGAAAACCGGTAATCAGTCCTTTTTTCAATTTTTTCACTGTACTGGTTTTTAAAACCATGGTGGAGCTAGGCTGGATCAAGCCAAAGGAAGCGCCTACTGATTGGGATGATGCAAAAATCAAGGCGGCTAACTTCAACAGCAAGACATTGAATACTTTATTCAGTGCGGTCACGAATGAGGAGTTCAAGAAGATATCCTCCACTAAAACTACGAAGGAAGCATGGATTATCCTCTAGACAACCTATGAAGGACCCAAGGTTGTCAAAGATTCAAAGCTTCAGAGGCTTACCACAAGCTTTAAAGAGATTAAGATAGAGGAGGATGAGCCGTTCGATGAGTTCTATGCCAAGCTCAAGGACATAGTGAACTCTGCATTTAATCTCGGGAAAACCATTCCCGAACTCATGACTGTTAGAAAGACGCTCAGATGTCTACCTGAGAGATTTCATGTCAAGATCACCGCCATTGAAAAATCAAAAGACATTGACAAAATTTCCTTGACAGAGTTGGTTGGCAACTTGCAGGCCTATGAATTGGGTTTGACTAAAATTAGGAAATTGAGTAAGGGTCAGAGCATGGCATTGAAGGCCAAAAGCAGTGACACAGATGAGTCTTCGGATGATGAAGATTCTAAAATGAAATTCTATATCACAAGGTAGTTCAAAAAGTTCATGAAGAATGCCAATGCGAAAGGATTTGACAAGGACTGAGACCAATCCGTTTCTTCATAGTACAAGAGCCAAGGTAAAGGGAAAAGGGATGCTAGGGATGGCAGTCAGTACACTGTTCCCTTCGAGTCGAAGTGCTTCGAATGTCAAAGCTTTGGACACATGAAACAAGAGTGCCCAACGTATCTCAAGACCATTAGGAAAAGTAAGGCCCTTGTTGCTACCTTGAGTGGCACCAAGCCTGAGGATGATTCGGATAATGAAGATGATGGAATCCTGAATGCTTTCACTGCCACTGTAAATCCTACTGAGGGGATTGTTGAAGAAGTGGATGAAGAAGAGGACTTAGTGGAGTCAAAATTTGAAAAGATGGATGAACAGGATGACATCCATACAGCCTATGCTAAATTGTACAAGGTCTCTAAAAAGCATGAGAAATTGTATAGGTTGGCCACCAAGAAGCTCAGTGATGTGGAGCTTGAACGAGAATAAATCTCCACGCAGTTTGATGAAGCTAATCAAACCATTGGAGTATTAAGATTTGAGAAAAAAATTCTTGGATGAGAAAACCAAAAAGCTTGAAGCGGAGTTGTTTCAAGTCAGAACTCAGTTGGAGAGGACTTTAAGTGCAAAGCTTGTTGAGATGCTCAACTTTCAGAAATCTACTTCTAATCGAACCGATTTAGGGTATGATTTCCCTTCCTCTAATATTGCTTCTTCTAGTACTACTGTGTTTGTTTCTTGTGCTAATAATATTGAATCTAAGAACAATGATGTCAAAACTATTTTAGCTAGTGAGAATATAGACAAGGGTAAATCTATCTTAGGAGCACCCCTTAAACTTGATAAGAAAGAGACTAAAAACCCTAGGACTAAGAAGGGCAATAACCAAAAGCCAAAATAGAAGAAGTAGCATCTTTGTCATCACTGTGGAGTTACTGGACATACTCTACCTAATTGCTATAAGTGGTTAGCCATTCAACAAAGCAATAGTATGATCTTATCTGGAAACTAGAATCAGTTTCCCTCCTCCTTTGCTCCTCTTGGAGATCTTTTTAAAGCCCTCATGTTTCTTTCGAACTTAAACGGGTTTAATCCTTCCCCTTCACCGCCGGATCAAGGGTTCACTAAATGGAAAGGTTCTTCCAAGGTGTGGAAGGAAAAATGCTCTAAGTGATTTAGTCACTTTTTCTCTCTTTCTCTCCCTCTCTTTTTGGATATGCATTACTTGTGTGTTTTGCTTTCTTGTTTTTGAGTCAATCTAGTTTTATACTTTGCTTTGTTTAACATGTTTTTGTTTGTTCGTTTGTTTTCAATTTTTTCTTTATTTTATTTTTCTTAAAAATAAAAATAAAAATAAAAATTGAAAAATAAGAAAAATACAAAAACAATGTATTTGTGTACATTAGTACTTGTGTACCTTGGATGGCCATTGAAACAAAGTTTTCTAAATTTTGTATCTTTTGTAGCTTAGATGAGTATCTCTATGCAGAACTAAGTGAGTTTTGTGGCTCGTGTTTGTAATGAGTAAGATTAAGTAATCTCTTGTACTTAACACTGATATTACTCTTTTTGACGGGTAGGACTAAAAAATCCTAAGAGAAAGACATAAGTAACCATCTCATCACTGTTGCCCGCCAATCATGAAATGACATTTGTATGCTTTGGCATAGTAAAAGTGCAATGTCAAAAGCTTAACATAATTGAGTATTTCTTTTTTTTCTCTTATATACCCATGCATGATTTGCTTAACAAAAGAAAAATATGCAAAGAAAAATAAAAGTAAAAAGAATCAAAATGCTTTATATATAATTGCAAGCATGTCTCCAAGGAGATGTGGGAGTTATAGGATGTACCTCAAAGGTGATAATCCCCATCAAACAATTATGATTGTTGTGAGTTAAATTGATTTTCTCATATCTCAAATTGTCAAAACATGAGACGCTTATGCAATTTTGCGATGTTTTCACACACAAAACGCAAATTCTTTGTTACTTTTGATACATGTGCAGGTACAATGTGATTTGGCCATTATAAGGAATATATGTGTTAATGTATGCTCACTAAACTGTCTTGATTTGTTTTTAAAATATAAAATTAGTTGGACTTGTTTAGTTTTTGTGTGTGTTTTAGATCTAAATGCTTGACATTTTTCACGTTGAGAGATGTTTTTGAGAGCTTAAAATATTGTTTGGATGTTTGGTTGAGTAGCATGCTTGATAGCATTCATTTCTATGTTTTTCTCTTCTTTGTAAATCTATTTTTGCACATCTTGACAACTTCTCGACAGCTAGCTATCCATCGAAATCTTTGATCTTCCTTTCTCTACAGAAGTTAATGCAATCTCGATCCATTGAAGCTTTCTCAAATTTGTCTCGATAGCTTCTCGACAGATTCTCGATCCATCGAGAAACTTTCTTTCTGCTTAATAAATGCTCGATAGTTGTTCGATCCATCGAGATTTTTTTTGCCGTTGATAGCTCTCGATAGCACCTCGATAGATAAATCTGTCAAGGATTAGTGCTCGACAGCTCTTAATAGCTCTCGATCCATCGAGACTCGTGTTTTCTATATATAGTTTCTGTGCGATTTTTCTCTCATTTCTCTTCAATTTCTCTCGACAGAAACACTCTTTTCTCTCTCCCAAACACTTCTCACTCAACCTTTTCACCTTCCCCACTTGATATTTGGCCCAAATCTTGTGTTCTTCATCTAGTATGATCTCTTTTCTCTCTTTTATCATGCATTTCATTCATTTAGACCTAGGTTTTGGGGTTTTTGAAAAGTTTTTGTGGTTTTTCAAAATTGATGAGGTTTTTGTGAAGTTTTTGGGTTGGGTTTTGTTTAAATGATCATGTATGCTCATGCATTGCATCACATTTGCATTTTCACACTGTTTCATGCATTTTAGATGTGTGTTTTATATGTTGAAATCTTGTGTGCTGGTAGGTTTGGATTAGGCTGAGCTCATAATGTTTTTATTGTTGCATGTTCCATGCTCATGCGTTTTTCATGCATACGTACCATTCTTTTTCTTCTTTTGGTATTGATTCTGTTTGGTACTTTTCTGCGTCTCTCTCTCTCCTTCTTTTAGATAGTCTGCACATGGCACCCAAACACAAAACTATTCCATCCCAGAACCCTCTTCGTTCCGAGGCATCTTCTTCTTCTGATTGATGAAAAGGTCCGTTAGGACTTCTCAGAGAACTTTTCTAGTCGTGGCATTTATTTAGAACGCTAGGTCATCTTTTCAGATTTTTTCGATATTGACTTACCCACTGTCATTTACAGTAGGGGTTGGGAGTCCATTTGTGATATCCTAGTCAACTGTCTCACTGTGATCATATAGGAGTTTTACTCCAACATGCACAACTTTGATTACTCTATACCTCGTTTCATTACTCATGTTCGAGGTATATGTATTATGGTCACATCGGAGCTTATCTCCGATGTGCTACATGTCCCGAGGGTATCACATCTGAATTACCCCAGTTGTCCTCATCTTAAGATTGTGTCTAAAGACGAACTCATGTCTTTATTCTGTGAAACACCCTTATCTTGGGGTGAACGTCAAAACACCCTTTGCTCAGGCTTTGCAAAAGGTTTGAGGTTCTTGAATATGGTGATGAGATTTGTTTTATATCCCTTGTCTCACTATAATTCAATTACTGAGCCTCGTGCTCGATTTTTGTCATCCCTCTTTGAGGGGCTTACTATTGACTTCCCCTCTCACTTTATACTCTCCCTTATAGATGTCTATAAGGATACGGTGACCCGTGATAAGCTTATTTTCCTTTCTGCTATCACGAGGATCATTTGCCATGTGATTGTCTCCTTTCTTGAGGATCATTTGCCATGCGTCTGTCTCCTTTCCCGAGTCTCCTCACTTCTCTATCATGGGTTCCATCAGCAGTGCATTCGTTAGATGGAGCGAAGCCCAACTTCGAACAAAGTGGCCACGGACAAAGACGGCGACTCCTTCAACCTCTGTCGCTCCATCTACCTTTGCCTTTTCTTCTTCTTCCACGGGTGGTGTGACCCTCGAGGCGGTCATGGCACAGTTTCAGCGCATGGATGCTTTCCTTAATACACTCACTACTGAGATGTATCAGGTGAACACCCGTGTCGGTCGTATTGCATGACGACAGGCTCACCTTGGTGGTTTCGTAGAGTCTCCCTCTCCTTCTTTAGAGGCATCTGAGGACGAGGACGATGATAGTGACTTCGATGGTGGTGATGCTGATGAGGATGAGGATGCTAGCTCTTCCGGTGACGATGAGATGACTGCTTCTTAGTGACTTGCCCTTTGTCATTTGTGACAAAAAGGGGAGTAGTTTTGCGTATGAAAGTAGTCATGTACTTAGGGGGGAGAGTTAGTATAAGAGATATTTTTGTTAGGGGGAGTGTTTATTCTTTTTGAGGGATGTAGTGAGGACTTTTGTATCTTTTCTTTTCTTTATCTTTTAGATACATTGTTCTTGTACATTGGTCTTATGACCATTTTGTGATAGCAAACCTTGTATTTATTTGATATATATATATATATATATATATGATGAGGTTGTTATTACATTCTTTCACCTATCTCTCTATGTGTTGTTTCTCTTCTCTCTTTATGCACATGCTTCTTATTAATTGTATGCAATCTTTTTATTTTTGTTTCACACTAAGATGCCGTGATGAGTTTTGTTTAAAGTGTTTCAGAAATACATATTGTCAAAATCTTCCATGCCATGAACTCTCTTCTTGCAAAGTTTTTTAAAAGTTTGTGTTAAGGTAGATTTTATTGTATTCAACAAGTGAGTATGAGTTGAGTGTTTTATGACTTCTCTCATATGTTCATTTGTTTGTTGTGGTTTTGTCATGGATTGCTAAATGGGGAGATTTTTAGGACATATGTGAATCATGTTTAGAACATATGTCATTTAGAGTTGGCTAATCATTTGACAAAATGCATTTTACTTGTAATTGGGTAGATCTAGGATGTGTTTAATACTTCAAGGAACAAGAGTTCAAGTTCAAGCATTGAAGCCATGCAAATCTGTCCAAGAATCAAGTGAAGAAGTGCTATGTTTTAAAACTCGACAAATAGCTCGATAGATGTGTCTATCGAGATTTAAAATGTGACGCTCGACAGATTAGCTCGACAACTGTATCTATTGAGAATTACGAAAATTAGTTTTTCAGATCTGACTTCACGCATATCCATGTGTATGTGTTTAGGTTTTCTTTTCTCACAACCTTAAACATATATAAGTATTATTTTAGGGCCGTCATGTGGTTGTTGCACTTGTTGTTGCAAGCATATTGTGACCGGAGACATATGCCTTAGTTCATACTTTGCTGTTTTGTGTAAATCTCTTGTGAGATCTAGATGAGCTTTCCTTTACACAAAGCTTAGAGTTTTCAAGGTAGAGATTACTTCAACATCTTGATGATCAACTCGGTTGCTACCATTGAAGCTTAAAGATTATCAAGCGTGGGTGTTTGTAGCTGATTGGAGAATCTAAGAAAGAAGGAGTCCGTGGATTCGGAGCTTGCACGTGGTCGTGTTAGTAAGTTCTACTAGTGGGTAGCATTAGGAAGTCAAGCGGGGAGCTTGTAAGTTCTTTTGTATGAACTTCGATTCTTTCAAGATAGTGGATTCAGGTTTACCTTGAGGATAGCTAGGTCAAATCCTCCCCAGGTTTTTACCGTGTGGTTTCCTGGGTCACATATCATTGTGTCTTTTATATTTCCGCTGCTTTACACTTTTGGTATGATTGTGTGTTTGTGATAACCTAGAATTGCTTAAATTGACCAAGTTAATCACTTGGCTAATTAGCTAGGTTAATCTAATTGTGTTTTAAGGGGTCTAAATTTCCAACACTTTTTGTTAGGTTCTAAATGTTTAGAACAATTGGCAAATCGTGAACACAAACTTGTCTAGATATAAATCTTAGAGTCTATAGGTTTTATTAGACAATGCTCAAGGTGATTCAAGTCAAGATTCAAGAACATACAAGCTGCAGGAAGAAGACTTCATATTCTGCCTGGTTCGATCGATCGAAGAACAGGCTCGATCGATCGAAAATCGTATCTGCAGAATTTTAAGTCGGCCCAAACAGCAGCTTAAGCCCATTAAGGATTAGGGTTTCAGATCTACTTCTCCCACTATATAAAGGAAACCCTAAGCCACGTTTTTGAGACTTTTGATGAGAGATTAGAGTGCCTCTTGTGCCTCCTTTTATTTTTAGGGTTTTGTACCCAAACCTCTCTAAGTCTTTGTTGCTCATATTTGCGGTTTATGTGAATCTCTTGTGAGATCTTTGAGGAGCTTTCCTTCACATAAACTTAGGGTTGTCAATATCTTGATGATCAACAAGGTTGCTGCCATTTGAACTTAAAAGAAAAGCAAGCGGGGAGCTTGTAGCTGATTGAAGAATTCAAGAAAGAAGTAGTCCGTGGATTCGGAGCCTGCGCGTGGTCGTGTCAGGAAGTTCGTACTGGTGGGTAGCATTAGGAAGTCGAGCGGGGAGCTTGTAGTCCTTCTGTAAGAACTTCAATTCTTTCATAGTGAATTCTTGTTTGCCTTGAGGATCGGTGGGTCAAATCCTCCCCAGGTTTTTACCGTGTGGTTTCCTGGGTGATCATATCTTGTGTTCTTTATTATTTCCGCTGCTTTATTTGTTTTATATACATGATATGATTGTTGAATTGCTTTAACCTAGAATTGTTTAATTTGATTAAGTAACAACTTGGCTAATTAATCTAGGCTACGCAATTTGGTTGTTTTAGGGGTCTAAATAACCTGTCACTTTTTATTCTCCAAATTAATGGGTACTTAATTGATACTTAATTTTTATCAAGAGTAGACGTTATAGATTGAAATTATCTAAAATAATAATAAAAATAAATAAATAAATAAATAACTTTTTTTTTTCCAGTTAGCTTTTGCCAATTGTCACCCAGTAATTTCAGGAATTACTTCACTTACCAAACGTTTTCTCCCTCTGACTCTATTTCAGGATTTGGCTACTAAAATGTTGTTTTTTATTTAGAAAAAATCTATATTTATATTGTAGTTATAATGTAAATTTACCAATTTTTGTGTGTCTACAATTTAAATTTACATTATAAGTATAATATAAACACATAAATGTCCTTTTATTTATTTATTTTCATTAGCTATGGTCAGTTGTCACTCCCATAACCTTCTCTCAAAAAAAAAAAAAAAAAATGTGTTGTCACTCACATAAAGTGAGCGCTTTTACATCGACTCCACTTCCAAAACGTTCCCACTCTCTCTCTATTCCTAAAGGAATTCCTCTCTCATTAAACTTTACCAATTCAAATATCAACCTTCAATCTCTCTCCTACCATTATCATTGAATCAATGACTTATCCGGATCCTTAAAAATAACGATTCTTTCGAATTAGTATGAGTAATCAAATGAAATTAAAGCATAAATTGATTTTTATTCCCCCCCCCCCCCCCCCCCCCCACCCCCCCAAAAAAAAAAGAAAAAAACCAAAACCAAAAAAAAAAAAGAAAAAAAAAAAGTATAGATTGATAAGTCCCAATAACTAGAACTAACATCTTGTAACCCATCTTGTAACCCAATTGAGACATTCTAGAATAGGCTACCGATCTCCTTCGATAATGAAATCAAATGAATAAACCGTGGCAGCAAATTTCATAACTGTTACACTAATAGTGGCTTCAGTTTCAATGCATAGGTACCCATCTCCAAGGAACTTGGAGCCCTAATAAACAGTCATTGTTAATTTCTTATCACCACCATAACTCCAACTTTCTGCACATCATAAAAAATAGCCCCATCCGTGTTAACCTTAGAACAATTTTGTACTTGGTAAGGCCCAAGTTTTCAACTAAAAGCCCACAAAGGGCTACAACTACATGTTCTTAGAAAAAGCCCATAAGAGACTACAACTGCAAGATTATAGGGAAATCCACTCAAAGCAATGGGCTAGTAGCCTTAGATCAGTCAAATGAGGCTTATATGAGGCCCAAAATCTTCAAAAGAAAAGGAAGACGGGTCGATGGAGTCTGGGGAAATCAGCCCAGGTCATTCTGCAGAAGCAAAATGAGAGGATAAGACTAGAAGCGATGAGGTTCAGGATGTGCAGTGCATTGTTAAAACCCATAAGCTAAATCCATAACTAATAAAAATGCTGATTCAAAATATTCAAACCCCACTTAAGGCCAGCATCGTATGAGTTTAGTCATCATTAGTCATCACTCATCAACCCACAACCAAGCTAGACAGATATAATTTTGCAAGAGCCAATCAAGACTTTTAGGCTCCCAAGCTTAGCTGAAATAAAGTTATTTGGTAAATTCAGTTCAACAAGCTGAAAATAAGTACAAACTGTTGTCATTATCTGCGGAGACATTGAGTTTGGTCCCCCAAGATGAAGATGGACATCAATTATAAAGTAAGCACAAAATCTAAACCACATGAAGTCCAATTTGGTCAACCTCTTCTTAAGCACTGCAAATCTGATGCACTGTTGGAGCTTTTGCAAGAACTAAGAAGCACAACCTGGACCACCTTTTTGGCTCTTTGCTATGTGTTTCAAGCATTTGCATTTCCTTGCTGCAGAATTAAATTTAGCCAGTTTCAGATTGAAAAATAAGTACTTTTTCTTTGTTTATATCAAATTACAGCTTTACATGTAAAAAACATGGTATAAAAAAGAGGGAGAACGGGGAGGGGGTACCAAGCTCTCTCGATGTAGCATAGCTTTAATGCCAATGAGTGTAAAGTTTATGCAAGAATAGAAGTTTAAATAAAATAAAAATATAAAAGACTAGATGTACATTAAAAAAAAAAAATCAATTTCATCAAATTTATAAAAGGGATAGTAGGTGAAGAATCCATTAATTCTAGTGTTCTTTGAATAATGCAACTATTACTCGATTTAATAGACTACGAAATCTCTTCTTTACCAAAAATAAAATAAAATAAAAGGAACACTAATTCTATTTTACACAATTTTTTTTTTTTTTTACTTGCATAACCTGCACATTGGAAAATGATTTTTTTTTTTTAAATATCAAAGAATCAACAAAATTACTTATGATAAAAGCACAAATTACAAAAGTACACAAACAAAATTCTTCCATTCGCAACTTCTCACTAGCTAGCACTTATGTATGCACTCAATTTTTAAACTAAAATTTATCATGCGTCTGAAATTTGTTCCACATACCTTTCAAATTCTTAAGCTGCTTAAGTCCAACCTTGGTACATATAAAACTCCTTTGAAGGTGAAATCTTGAGGCTATCCCAACAAAGATGATCTGTTGTAAGTCTAATCCTAAATGGCCATGAGTTGCTATCCTCTGGCAAATCGCTACAAACTTCCTTATCCTTGTTGCTACCATCTTCTCCTATGCTGCTTCCATCCCTCCCCATTTTCTTCATCATGGAAATGTTCTAGAAGTGAAGCTAGAGAAAGAAAGGGCGTGGAAGGAATTGTCCAAAACTTGCTTTATATTTGGAAAATGATTCATACCATTTGTTTTTCGTTAGTGCATTTCCTTATCTGTGCTTGATTCGTTATTAGATCATTCATGTTAAGATTTTACCTTTTAAGAGTCTTTTTTCTCTTTGCCAGTTATATCATTAAGTACATTTCCATATCTTGCTCTTATTCAACAATAGTATTTGCTGTACCAACATTATTGACCCCAAGAGGGCCGGTACTAATGAGATGGGCGCAGGAGTGGTGATTCGTAATCATCTTGGTCAGGTCATGGGGCCTCTATTGCAAAGAATTCCTCTCCCAGGTTCTGTAGCTATAGTGGAGGTGTTAGCTGGTAAGAGGGCCATTGAATTCACACTCAAATTTGGAATATTCAAAACAGAAATAGAAGGGAAGGAGATGCATTAGTGTTAATGAAAATTCTAAATGACTCAAATGTGAATCTGTCACCTGTTGGATTTATTCTGCCGGAAGCTAAGTTGATGGCCAAAAATATGGAGTGTTAGTGTGTCGCTCATGTAGGAAGAAATGGAAACAAGGTTGCTTATGCCTTAGCGAGGAGAGCTGTAGCCTCTTCTAATTTACTGGTTTGGTTGGAGGATGTTCCACCAGACATTCACTGATTGAAGCTTTAGTTTGTAATGACTTCTTTTCAGTTTAATAAAAGTTTGAACTCTTGATCCATACAACAACAACAACACAAACCATTATTGATCTCAAGGTAAGTTGTTGTCAGATTGCATACAAGCCTTAGTATCTGCTCCATATCACAATAATATCCTAATTAATAATATTTAAATACAAACCTATAATAAAGTATAAATGAATTCAATTAGGCCTTCTCCGAGTTCATAAATTTGTTAAAGAGAAGCTCTAGCTAGTGATTGAGCTAGCTAGTTTCAGCAGCTAGCTCATTTGCTAGTTAAATTGCTACACTAAGCTCCAGAAGCTTTGGATGAAGAATAAAGCACAGGTTTGACATCCCCGGACATGATAAGCAAACAGTGGGAAGAAAAATGACACATCTGTAACAGAGAGGCAGGACTTGTTCAAGTAATACAAATTATGGGATGTGATAGACTAGGTACTGTGCTAGCCTCCTTGCCGAGATTGTGCAATATTTCTTTTAAAGCTGTTATGTCATTAAGAAGGTTTAGTTCCTTTTGCTATCTCCTGTCATCAGCCTTGGCTCCTTGGGAGCTCACCAATTAGACATAAAATGGAAAAAACTAAAGATTACGCACATACATGCTATCATCATTTACAACAGTAACAGGAATTCTGAGTTACATACGTAACAAACTATTAAAGGCTGTATAGAAATTTTACCATTCACATGTTTGCCAAGAAAAAATGAATGCAATTCATTTGAATGATAGCACCTGCTTTTTTACTTCCTCTGTGAAAGACCAACATTCAATAGAATATTTCCAAAACACACGAATTTCGTAAATCCCGCTCTTGTCAGATGTGTAAACCATATTAAAGGAAATGGCCTGAACTTTTGAGCTCCCAGCAAATGAAATCCTGAATTAGAACATCATCATAATCTGAATATAGTTGTTCAAAGGAAATAAGATATTGAACTTACAATGTTACTCAGGTCAATATATGGGTGAAGTGAAGGGGTGATTTCTATTGGCCTGGTGAAATCATATCTCCAATGTTCCCAAACTCAAAGATGCACATTGGAAAAAAAAAAAAAAAAAAAAAAAAAAAAAAACGCAAATGACTGAATTGTTTTAAAATAACATTTGGTAGTTTGGATGCTGGCTTTTCTAGAATCTTAGCTTCTCTAAGAGGGTTGCCACTTGGGCTATTTTGATGTTCCATCCTTTTCAAAAGATTTCTCCAATTTTTTTTTTTTTTTTTTTTTTTTTTTTTTTTTTTTTTTTTTTTTTTTTTTTTGATATAAGATAGAAATTCTATTCTAGCTTAATCTAAGTGTATATGTGTGTGAAGCTTCCTTCTAGAGACTTGAACTCTGGCCCTTACCCCTCGCACTTCATAAGTATTTATACTTGTGGAGTAACTATCGCATCAAGAGTATGTAGTGGTAAGATTTCTCCATACTTGAAATGCAGCAAAGTTGATATTTTTGATATATCGGATATTATTTATGCAAAATAGTAGATGTCTTTTAGAAAAAAAAGTCCAGCTTCATATTTTAGCAACAATTACCCCTAAAAATTTTCATATTCTTTTAGAGAATTTGTTTTAGGAGGTTCAAAACAACAATCCGAATAAAGTCTAGGGAAAAAACAATTCCCCCAACAAACCTGGAATTTTCTTAATGACATAATAGTAGGTTCTTATTTGGCAATAAATATGATTGGTGATACTTTATGTAACGCCCCAACCCATTTAAAAGTGGAAAAAAAAAAAAGAGAAAAAAAAAAAAGAAAGAGAAAGAGGGGTCAGAATTTTGACCAACACGTGAGCCCTCACCTACCCCTTATCTCCCGACCACACAATCTTGCTAATATCTCCCACTAGTGCATCACTTCACCTCCACAATTATTTTTTTTGGAAAGTTCTACTCGAAAAACTCCATAAGAACCTCTTAAGCTCCCACATCTCATCTTATTTAAGGTAAATAAGGTAAATGGCCCACCTTTTAATATCTTTGGATTTTTATCCCATTATAATTGGATTGCTCTTTGTTATTGTGAGTTTTGTTTTAGGGGTTGTTTTATTATGTTTGTTGGGACATTTAAGACTTGATTGGAGGTTTTTAATTTAATGTGGTGAAATGGATGTATTGTTTGGCAACCATGTAAGTTGGGTTTCTTGAGAATCATGTGGGATTTTTTATGTATATGGGAGATTTGGGTTAATTTTTGAAAGAGGGTTTCCTTGCATTTTGAATGACTTGAGTATACGTGAGTGTGACTTTAGTGTTAATTATAAATTTGTGTAAGTGATGTGAGCATGTGTTTTTCTTGCATACCAAGTGTTTGATGAATTGTATATATAAAATTATGAGTTTCATTCCTTGTTTTTAATTGCTTTGACACGTGGTTTTTAATGTAAATCAAGTTTCAAAGCATTTGGGCTAGTATAAAAAATATAGCAATTTTGTTTTGGGATCCTAAATCTGTCAGGGATAGAGTTGAGTCAGCTGCACTGCGTGAATTTTAATAAATTATAGAAAATATTTTTTGGGCTGAATTTTCTGTGGTATATTGTATATATATAGGGGTATGTTCCCTTAAATTTTCGAATTAATTGGATAACTTTTCATTGACCAAACCATTTTTACAAAGTGGCCACCCTGCTATGTAGTGAATCTGAAAGTGCAATGAAAACGTTGAGGTTTTGTGGAATTGACTTCAAACCTTTGTTGAATGGATTGGCTTGTAAATTTATGTGTTTTCCTTGACATGTGTTTTACTTAAGTTGATTTTAATTACGGTTTGGTTTAATCAATTGCGTGCAGTTGAGAATTAGAACACTTTAGATTTGTTTTGTGGCACTATGAGTTCTTGTATGCTTGTTTGGTTCTTGTTTGGGAAAGGGGTACTTGGCTTAGGATGACCAAGTTTGACTTTAGTGTCATTGGTTTGATATAGAGGATCCTTCTCAATTTTGAACACAAATGTGATGGTAAACTTTGCGATAGGCCATCCTTGTGTTTCTAGATTCCAAGATTCTTGGTGATGGACCTAGTGGTTGGATTGTTTGATTTCCTGGTGCCCAGTTAAGGTAAAATTGGTTGGCCTTCCGAGATAAGTGGCTTCATAATGAGATTTTTCTAAAAATCATATTGCATAAAATGTTGTTTTTAGGTTAAACACATTTTGGAAAATTATGTGTGGAACTATGTTTTCCTAAAAAGTTCGTGTTGTGACCCTACTATATATATGATTATATATGAAAAGCACAATATGTTTAATATTGCATATGGGGAAATGCATGAGTATTTGGCATGGAAAAAGATAAGCATCTTTGAATTCCTTTGATAATGGATTTCATGGATTTATGATATTATTTGGAAATACTAAAGATGTGTTATCTTAACTTATATTGTTTGGGAAATTGATACAAGGATTTGGGAATCGAGAAGTTTGATGGAACGGGCTTTAGGTATTGAAGGATGCAAATTGAAGATTATCTCTATGAGAAGAAGTTGCATATGTCTCTTTTGGGGAAGAAACCTGATAATATGAAGGATGAAGAATGGAACCTTCTTGATAGACAAGTACCAGGAGTTATTTGATTAACTTTGTCAAGATTAGTTGCACATAATGTTGGGAAGGAAAAGACCACAGTGGATATGATGAAGGCTTTGTCTGGCATGTATGACAAGCCATTAGCTAACAAGAAGGTGCATGTGATGAAGAAATTATTTAATCTAAAGAAGGTAGAAGGCTTTCTTGTAGCTCAGCATTTGAATGAGTTCAATATGATCACAACAATTATCCTTGGTAGAAATTGAATTTGATGATAAGATTCGTATATTGTTTATTTTGGTTTTTTTTTTTTTTTTTTACCAAATAGTTGGGAGACTGTGAGAATGGTAGTAATTGTTTCTACAAGGAAAATCAAACTCAAATATAATGGTATTCGAGATTTGATTTTAAGTAAAGATGTTCATAGAAGAGATGAGAATATAGACAATGCACAAAATCAAGCTTTTGTCACGAAGAACAAGAGTAAAGGGAGAAGCATAGGACCTAATGATCGGGCTAAGTTTAATGATAGGTCACAATTAAGAAATAGATCTCAGTTTAAGGAAACTAGAGAATGCTTCTATTGTGGAAAAATGGCCACATAAGAAGAAATTGTTGGCATTGGAATAAATAACAAATTGAAGGCAAAGATGAAAGAATGATAATGAGAAAAATACTACAGCTAATGTGATTGCTGAGAATGTTGTGGTGCTCTCTATTGAAGAGTGAAAGTGTGAGCATGTTGCTAATAGTGATGTTAAATGGGTTGGTTTGCAAGTCTCCCACCATATTATCCCTACACATTATTCCTACAAAATGGTTGTTTACCACGTACAACGCAAGAGACTTTGGTACTGTGAATATGAGTAATTCTAATTATTCAAAAATCATGGGAATTGGTGATGTGTGCATCGAAACCAATGTTGGTAGCACCGTGATATTGAAGGATTTGCAACATGTTCTAGATTTAAGGATGAATGTGTTTTCTACATTTGCTATGAATCGAGCGGGTTATTGCAACCACCTTGGTAATAGAAGATGGAAACTTACTAAGGGATCATTGATTGTTGCAAGAGGGCATGCTTGTTGCAGTAAATACAAGACTCATGTGAAGACTTGTAAGAAGAAGTTCAATGAGATTAAAGATTTTGAGAAGACTCCACAGTTGAGAGTTGAGATTGATGTTGATACCAAGAGAGAAAAATTCTATTTGCCTAATAGTGCTTCAAATGTGGAAGTGATAGGTAATAAAGAATACGAAGATGTTAAGACTACATGGGATGATGATGAAGTGAAAGACCTTGGAAGTCTTGAGCAGGGGGAGCAATATCCTCTACTAGAGATTGTTGAACCTCAAGACAAGAGGACTACTAGAGAACATCAAATTGTTAGCTTTGACAATAATTGGGCTTCTGATAATAGGGACCCAAGAGATTGGATAAAGGAAATTCAAGATGAAATTAATTATTTGAGAATGAAAAGTATTGGCATTGATGAGGTGTTCTCAGTGTTGGTGAAGATAATGAAAAAGGTCAAACCTTGTGTTGGCTTGACTAGCGTGGAATTGAATTTAAGAGATAGAATGAAGATCTCCTCTCATTTGTGTGCTGGAGGGGGAGATTGTTGAGTGCACCACTGTGAGCACAAGCACCTGTGAAATGAGTGGATTTCCTCGACGGGAAGTACGCCTCGGCCTTGGAGTGGACCGGGCAGAGGGTGAAAAATGGAGTCACCACTTAGATTAGGTCTAAGAACCAAATTAGGCCTTTTGGGCCACTTACTTACATGCATCTGCATATCAAATTATGGGTTCGAAATTTAGGTACGACTTGGGAAGGTGTTAAGCACCCAAGACTGCTCGGCTTTTGAGCCGACCTCCATTATGTGTTGCTAAGCTATATTTGGATAAAGAAATTATTAAGGGAGCCCTAAACCTTAACTTAAACATACATCATGCACTTAAACAAAATAACAGACACAATATGTTAAAGATCATATCACAGCTCATAAGAAAACAAATTAAAACCAAATCAAACATATTATCCTAAGAAGGAAAAGATAACAATTAAATGACACACATGAGGAAAGATCATAAAATAAACCAAACATGGCAAAAAGACTCAAACAAACATGGAAAATAATTAAACACAATTAATTAACCTAAAATAGAGTCAAATAGAATCAAATAACTTGTGAAAAATGATTAAATAAAAAAAAAACAATATTTTTGTCAAATCTGGATTCAGGGTGTGTACGCATGGTTGAAACCATGCGCACTCATACTCGATGATGCGTACGTATCCTTCAACTAAATATGATGTGTACCTATCACATTTTTATAGATTTAATCAAATAAATATGCTAACAAAGAAAATAAAGAAGCATGTTAGAAACCCTAAAGACTAAACTAACATAAAGGAAACAAAAAAAAAAAAAAAAAAAAAAAAAAGCATCAACACAAACAAATAATCAAGAAACAAATCAATAAGTATACTAAACTACATTAAATAAATAAACATGTTAAACTTTACTTAAAACAAAAATAATAAAAAAGAACAACAAAACAAATTATAATCTGCCCAAAAGTCAGATTAATACATTTCAAAAGAATCATGAACAATAAACAAATCAAATAAAACAATTATAAAAGCTATGTTAAGAAAATCATGTGAATCATATTGAACAAAGAAAGAATTCATGGAAAGAATATCCACCTTGCTTAAGGTTATGAGTTTAGATATTTGTTTAACTGACCCATTAGTGCCTACAATACAAAGATTAGATTGAGAGAACAAGATAATCAAAGAGTTACGATAGAACTTAGTTAATCACAACTCAAGAACAAGATTATAATTGAAAAAGGCTTTGAAAACAAGTTGGAAAATAAACTTTCTTTCTTAGAACTAACTAAAGAGAAATTTTGAATCTATAAAAAACGTTCTTGGGTGATGTGTGGGTGATTAGAGAATATGAACTTGGGTTTTAGAAAAGATGGAGGCAAAAATAAACTCTCTCTAGCTAGGGTTATGATTGGAGACATAAGGTGAATATTTATAAGTTAAAATTCGGGTTTGGGGGCTTTTTAGAGGTCTATAGACATTCCCAAGGGTCTAGGGACCAACTCACATCAAAGAATGATGTTTTGTGCCCTTAAAAATGAAGTTCTACTGCCTAGAACATGAGTGTGCATATGCATCTTTCAAGTGTGCGCACGCACACTTGATTCATGCGTACGCATACTTGAATTTTGAAACCATTCCAAATGACCAACCCAATTCCATCAAACTCTAGTTTGATCTGTATCCTCGCTTGGGAGATCTATTTGAAATTTTTGCCAAATTGTTTCTTGGTTTGTACATCAAGCTTTATATTTCAATAAATTCCTTGTAGGGTCTGATGCCAAAATTTTCATTTATTTTGGTGTGGGGGTGTGAAGGTTCACCCAACAGCGACAACAAATGTAGCGGAGGGATCAACCATTATTGGTGAGAGGAACAGAGCTACAATGCAGGAAATTAAAAGAATATATATATATAGATATATATAATGCTACCAATAGAGTAATTTATATATTTGCATCCTAGCTCTAGTTAATTTGGGTTTCGTTGCTAAGAAAATGATTGAAAAAAAGAGATTTTTATTTCTTATTCATTTTATTTATTTTTGTTATTGGAGTTTTTATTTATTTATTTAAATGCTTATGAAAGCATATCTCCCAGGAAGCCAAAGCGAGAAAGAATCAATCGTATAGTCAATTTTTTTTTTTTTTTTTTTTGAGAAACAAACGCATACACAGGGGAGAGGGAAAAGTGTTCTAATACAAAGACATATTATAACTCCACTCAAAAGACATGTTAACTTTTAAGAAGCGTATAGCCAATTTAATATTAATTGATTGTGTATAGAAAAGTATTAATCTTTTATGTATAGTAAATTTGCACCTTTGGATGATCAGTAGTTCATATATTTGTAATTTCTTTCTGTCCGTTTTTTTTTTAATGCCTTGAGTTTTAATTTTATATGAATCGGTACTTATATGAGATTGGGTTTTCAAGTAGCTGCTGTAGCTTGAGCTTGCTCGTAGTCATGGAGTAATTTAAAAAAAAAAAAAGAGAAAAAAAATTATGGACACAATTTATTAATTTTGACCTTATGTCATGCTCTCTTTAATTTTCTAAATTCACTTTTTCTTTTTCTCTTACATTTCTTGATTATGGGTTATGGTATCACCAAGTGAATCCACTTGGAGTTCTAAAGCAAGACCATGAAACACATTGTAACACCAATTATGTGAATATTAACACTTTACCTATTCATTCATATATGTTTCCTTAAATCCACGTGAAGATAAGGCCTACAGAACAGTACTAGTACTGAAATATGCAATTCCACCGTCATCAGCATGGATATTATTAATTCAAAACTTATGTGAGTCACATACATTAAAAAAAATAATAATAATAAAAAATAATAAATAAATAAACAAAAGTAACAATAAAACTCATTTTTTAAACTTTAGGGACTAAAATTGCTCATTTGAAACATTGGATACTAAAAATCTAAAACTAAAAAAAGCTCAATGTGGAAACTTTGACACCTTTTTTTTTTTAGAAAAAAAAAAAAAAATTATGACCTTATGCTATTATCTCTTTAATTTTCTACATTCTCTTTTTCTTTTTCTTTTACATTTCTTTATTATGGGTTTCGGTATCACGGATTGAATCTATTTGGAGTTCTAAAGCAAGACCATGAAACACATTGTAACACCACTTCTGTGAAAAGTAACACTTTACCTTTTCATTCATAAGTGTTTCCTTAAATCTCCATGACAATGTCAATAATGCCTACACAACAGTGCTACTGTGCTAGCAGTGAAATTTACAATTTCGCCATTCTTTGCATGGTTACCATTAATCTTAAACTTTTGTTAGTAACAATGTAACATACATAAAATAAATAAATAAATAAATAACGAATTAAAAAAAAAAAAGTTACTAATAAAGCTCGTTCTTAAAATTTTTGTGACTAAAATTGCTCATTTTAAACATTAATTATATGGTAAAAGGGCTCAGTGTGGAAACTTTAGGGACCATTTTGTTTTTTAGATAAAAAATTATGGACACAATGTATAAGGACCTTATTCTATTCTCTCTTTAATTTTATAAATTTTTTATTTTTTTCATTTCTTTATTTCTATATTTATTTTTTGAGAAATTTCCTTTTCATTTCTTGGTTATGGGTTATGGTATCAGAGAGTGGAACCGTTTGTTGTTCTAAAGCAAGACCATGAAAAACGTTGTAACACCACTTATATGAACACTAGCTCTTTACAATTTCATTCATAAGTTTTTATTTATTTATTTATTTATTTTAAATCCACATGATGATAAGGACTATGCAACAATACTAGCGGTGAAATTTAAAATTCCACCATTCTCCGCGTGGTTACCAATAATCTTAAAATTTTGTTAGTCAAATACATTTAAAAAAAAAAAAAATGAATGAATTAGATATATAGAAGTGCCAATAAAGCTCGTTTGTGAAATTTTAGGAACTAAAGCTCATTTGAAACATTAGATACCAAAAAGGCCCAGTGTGGAAACTTTAGGGACACAAGGTATATTTCTTTTTCTTTAACATTTCTTGACTGTGGGTTATGATATCACATAGTGAATCCATTTGGAGTTCTAAAGCGAGACCATGAAACACGCTGTAAGACCACTTATGTCAATACTAACACTTTTCCTTTTCATTTATAAGGCTTTCCTTAAATCGATATGACGATAAGGTCTATGCAACGAGTAATTTTTAGGTACTCTTTGGTGTATAGAGAATGATGCTCTCTCCTTTCATATATATTTATAATGGGGTCCACTTATTAAATTCATGATAGTGTCAATCATAAATGTGAGAGGAAGGAACATCATTTTATTATGTTTTGAAACTGCCTAAAAATTTTTCCTATACAACAATACTATTACCGGTAGCTTTAACTCTTCAGTACTATAATAGTTTTGCTTCAGAGCTGTAGGGGCATTGTTGGAGTAATCTTTTATAGACAGGGCGATTAATAGTTAAGATTTTTTCATATATATATATATATATATATATGTTGTTTTTAGTTTTCCTTTTTCAATTTTCTTTCTCTTTCCAAAATCATAAGCATCATATTTCTCTAGAAAAGAAAAGGAAATTTGATTACTTTGAATAAAAATCCTATATATTTCATTATGAGGATTTCAGTTTATGCTTCAATAAACCAAATTATCATATATTCCTATTTTTCCTTATAAAGTAAATAAAATTTTGAATTGAATAATTAAATACATTTCATATTATAGTTGGTGGAGTATAAAGTGGAATGTTAAGCGGGGCCAACCTTACCACTAAGCCAATTAGGCTGTCATTTTTTTTTTCTTTTGGTTTTGTATTGGTTTTTTGTTTTCCTCTTTCAATTTCCTCTCTTTTTCCAAAATCATAAGCATCATATTTCTCTATAAAAGAAAAGGAGATAAGATTGCTTTGAATATTAAAAGTCCATATATATTTCATTATGAGGGTTTCAATTTTTGCTCCATTAAACCAAATTATCATATATAATATACTCCTATTTTTCCTTATAAAGTAAATGAACTTTAGAATTGAATAATTGAATACATTTCATATTGTAGTTGGTGGGAAATAAAGTAGAATGTTGAGCGGGGCCAACCTTACTACTAAACCAATTAGGTTGTCAATTATTTTTTTATTTTTTATTTTGTTGGTTTTGTGTTTTCCTTTTTCAATTTCTTTCTTTTTCCAAAATCATAAGCATTGTATTTCTCTATAAAAGAAAAGGAGATAAGATTACTTAGAATAAAAGTCCTATATATTTCATTATGAGGGTTTCAATTTATGCTCCATTAATCCAAATTATCATAGATTCCTATTTTTCCTTATGAAGTAGATGAAATTTAGAATTTAAAAATTATATACATTTCATATTGTAGTTGGTGGAGTATAATGTGAAATGTTAAGTAGGGCCAACCTTACCATTACGCCAATTAGTTGGTTGCCTAAGGCTCCCAAATTTTAACAAATACCAATATTTTTATACATATAAGAGTATTAATTAGACATCAAATATTAGCCAATAGATTAAAAAAAAAAAAAAAAAAGTAATGCAATAGACACAACATAGAAAATCTTACAATAATTTCATAACATATTCCCAAAAATAGTAATGCAATACACATTAGTGCTTCTTATGGACATATCCAAGATTCAAATTTTTCACTGCTTTTTTGCCTGTCATGTTAAGCCTTTATTATAGGATGTTATAGACCTGAAGCCATTGGTTGTGACTTAGTTGTGAGTCCAAGTACAAACCAAGACTCTCTGATTTCTCTCTCTCTCTCTCTCTCTCTCTCTCTCTCTCTCTCTCTCTCTTTTTGTGTGTACATGGCAAATTATATTTTTATTGGATTGGGGTGGATTAGAGATAACATTTAAGTTTGGAATAATCCATTTTCATAAGTAATTAGATAGATTTTGAGCAAAGGTAAAAAGAAAAGCTAGCACAGTGATCAAAGTATGAGTAACTATTAGGTACTCCAAAATATGGTAAGATGGTGTTCCCTTCTCTTAGATTCATGATGGATCCTATTAATTAAATTCATGGTAGAGTCTACAAAAATAAAACAGGAGGGTATACCATGTTATTGTACTCTGAGAGTACCTAATAATTTTTTTTAGAGTATTTAAGGTTCTTAATATCATTAATTATTTTTTTTATAAAGAAAGAATTACAAGAAATCTTGGGATGAATATTGTCAAAGTAATAAGAATAGAAAAATGGAAAAAGATAAGGAAAGTGATTAAGAGAGACAAAGAGAAGCATAATTTACTTTCCTTTTTATCCTTTTCTTTTTCACTTGTTCTTAGATTTGGGCATAATGTTGTTATCATGAACCTATGAGACTGTAAGGTACTTTAGTGACCGTTCAAAAGATGTAAATTATAGAAAATGATAAGTTACAAGAGTGAGATATAAAGAAAGAAGCATATGAATCTCTTTACTGAACAAGTTTTGATAGAATTTTTTTTCTTTTTTTTTGGAAATAGTAGAAGATATAATTTTATATATAAAAACAATATAATGGTTAGGGATCAAATAAGTAATTTACCCTAAAATAGTTTTATATGCAAGTACAATTATAATAAATGTATATTAATAACAACCATAATTATCAAATTTTATATTTAGAAAAAAAAAAAACAAGAGGGAGAAAAGAATTAAAATATGTTACTGACAGGGGTATAAACTTAAGCATACATGGGAAAAATTTGGTAAATAGAACATTTTTCAGAAAAAATTTGGTGACTAGCACGCGTTTGAACTTATTTAGTTAGTTGGACTGTTTTTGAAACTCGAGTTTCTCAAACTTGAGTTCCAACCCAAAATTGAGTTTGGGAAACTCAATTTACTCTTGGATTCATCTAACATGACCTAAAAAAAAAAAAAAAAACCACTTGGAACTCTAGTTTAGTAAACTTGAGTCCATTTTAAAAATAATTTACTTGAAAGGAACTCAAGTTTGGTAGACTCGAGTTCCAAGCGGGGAAAAAATATATATAAGAGGAACTCAAGTTACCCAAACTTGAGTTTGGTAGACTCGAGTTCCACGTTTTTTTTTTTTTTTAATCTAGGTCAAATGAAAGCAAGAGTAAATCGAGTTTGTGAAACTCGATTTTGGATTAAAACTTAAGTTTGACAAACTCGAGTTCCAAAAACAGTCCAACTTACTAAATACTTTTAGCCGCATGCTATTTATCTAATATTTTTCTAGAAAAATGATGTTCAACAAATTTTGCCAGCATACATTAGTTATTTATTTATATAAATATTTTTCTAAAATGAATTTTAAAATGAAGTGAAGAAAAACTATTAAACAATAATTATTTCCTTTCTAATAATTTGTCCTTAAACCGGAACTCTTTTTTACTAATGTTATGAAAAAACTCAATTAATTGAATTGTATTTTTTTTCTAATAGATTTTACTAAATCCTCAATTATTTTTCAAATAGTATATTTTATTAAGGGACAATTTTATACAAATGACGTATTCCAAAAACTGTACCAAATTAACCATAAAAGATAAAGTCTCTTGAGTGCATAACCCGTTGAGAATCAAAATGTTAGTATGGTGATGTTTAGGGGGGAAAATCATGTTGGCAATGAGTTTAGGAAAGAAAATAATTAAATAAAATATAATAAATAACAAATTAGAGAAAAGACAAAAAGAGTACATCAATCTAAGTGCTCAAATTAATTCCTTGCTGATTTGATTCTCTTCTTCTTTTTCATTTTCTTTTTGTGTTTGTGAAGTTTTATAATTTATATTTTTGGCACAATGGCATCATTTAATGAAAGTATGAGGAATATTTCTTCATAACAAAAGGTGACAGTCCTCTAGAGCTATATATATGTATTTGAGAACTCTAGAGATATATATATGGAAGAAGTTGTAGATGAGCTCCAAGGTGAACTCAACATAACTGGAACTACTTGGGAATATTTTTGGAGATGTTTCAAAGCGTGAAATGGATTTTTGTTATTGTAAGTATTTGATGACTTAGACTTTAGGTCTATTAAGTTGTTAATTTCTACCCGAGTCTTTACATTTGAACCAAATTAAACTTATATTATCGATTTCCTTTTTTCTTTGTTAAGTCTGTCTTCAATTACACGGTTTCCAAACAGTTTGTGCACACTTTCAAACACACAATCACAAACTAGTATATGATCTTTAAATTTCTTTTTTGTTTTTTGATCAGTTTAAATTTCTATATGAATAATCAAATAAATATATACACATAATTCAAATAAAAAAAATATATGTTGAGCAAATTGTTGAAACCCATTTCATTATGCAATTTCCTTGTTAGCATTAGGTTTTAGATGTTAGCTAATTCTATGTGACAAACATAGTGTCTAAGGGTTGTTGTTCATAGAGAGGTTTTGGGATTATTGTAATAGAAAGGAAAGAAGGGCATTTATTGAAGTTACAAATTACAAATAGAGAGTCTAGCTATTTAAAGGATTTGTATATAGACTATTGTAACAATTTGTTCTGGTGAATTTTATATAGGATTGGATTCTTAGAGTGATTTTTCCATTAAAGAGGTTATATATATATATATATATATATATTTGAGAAACAAAGAGGTTTTATATTAGTTTCCATTTCATTATCAAATCTGTGCGCCTTTTATTGCTTTCATTATAATTGTGTTTTAGATTTGATATTATAATAGTGATTAAGATATCTTTTTTGCATAGTCTATTTGAAATACATCATAAATTGATCAATTAGTCCACTAGGGGTCAAAATAAAAGGTTTCATTTGATATTATAATAGTGATTAAGATATCTTTTTTGCTAGTCCACTAGAGGTCAAAATAAAAAATTTCAACTGGTATCAAAGTAATTGAAATACATATGGATATATTGATACAAACCTATAGGTAAAACTCACTCTTGAAAACCGGCTTGTAAGGGAAGGGTGTCTAATAGCTTATATACATGGTTTAGCTTGTACTTAAGCAATGTGGGGCAATTAGATCAAAACATACCACCACACTTTGCAGCCGACGTCCACGACGACTTACTCTATCAAAATTGACTTGATGGTAGCCCTTCTCTTTTTGGCAGTTCCACTTACCTATCAATTACTCAATGACTTAGAAAGACATTTTAATTTAATTAGCCTCTAGGTTTCTCTCTCTGAGATTTGACTACAAAGCCGCAACTCATTTCATTTCATACTCCGTGAGTTACGTTTAATTACTTGACATGGTGGTTAGCTCTCATAGCAAATGATATAAACCCATGAGTAGAACTCACCATTGAAAACCGGTTTGCAAGGAGAGGTGCCCAATAACTTATATAAACATGTTTAAGCTTTTACTTAAGTAATATGGGACATTTGGATTGTAAAATGGATCAAAGAAATATTTTTCAGCCATAATATATATTTATGAGCAGAGTACCACGAGAAAGATTTTGAAGCCAAAAAAAAATTACCATGAAAAATTATTATTTTCTACTGAAGCGACATTTCTTTGCATGATGAAAACATTTTAATATTTAGTATTGGGTCTATAGATTTAAAGGCAAAGAGAAATGGGTATACATAAAGTGAATAGATCATAGAAAGAGTGATGTATAGATGTAAAACTTAAGAATGAAAAATTTAAACCCACCCTCACGGGCACCCGCCCTGCAGATCAAATGACGGGGAAGGGGGTTAATTTTTTCCCCTATACCACCCACCACGTTTATATTTGAAAAATTAATATATATGGAAAATATCTCATTGTATTAATATAAATGGTTGCTACAATTTACATCAAATAGGATTTATTCCATGATAGTAGGTGGGTTTTCCTCTATACTGAAGGTGAGAAATTGATGATAACTTACATTTTTCCGGTTGCTTTCGTATTTGTTGATTAAAAAAAATTTTAGCAGAAATTTAAAGAACAAACCCATTCCATGAAATTTATTCTTCCTTCAGGTTTTTTTATTTTAATTTTTGAGAAACATAGTTGTTTTCTTAGTAAAGATGAGACCAACAAAGTTTAAATTTATACTAAAATCTTCAACCGTTGAGAAGTTTACTCTGTTAAATATAACCTTTTGGAATGTGCACTTATTAATTATATCAATAAAACTATATATCAAAGGCCTAATACTAGATTGATAATTAGTTACAAAACACAGTAACACACTATCAAAATAACCCAGACAATAATGTCTATATTAAATCATGTTAAGAAATGTGACTCATGAAGACTCTATTTATTTATTTATTTTTGTATCCATTAAGACTGAAATTCTAGATCCTCTAAAAAGGGGAAGGCATGAGATTTTCTGCAGGGAAAGAAAGAATTTATTTTTTGTTTTTTTAAATTTTTTAAACAAGTGAGTTTACTTTGTCCCCCCAAGGGAAAGGTATTAACCATGATTGTTTCGCAAGGAAATAGCCAATTGTCGAATTTTTTTAAGGCATATCACTAAAGTGAAGCAATTATGGCAGAGATGGAATCTCAGGAGCTTTGTTCTTGAAAGTTCAATATGGGTATGAAACACCCTTGAACGTTTAGACCCCAAAATACAAAATTACCAATTCAAGTTTTATATCAAACAATTAATGTGCGGAATATGATAACAAGCTTATAACAGAATTGATAAAACAATCTAAGCTAAATATAAACACATCCACAGCAGTAAATATAAGGCAAAGATAAAGGAAAGAAAGATGCAAACACACGAACAACACACGATGTGTTATCGAAGAGGAAACCGAAGTTTTCGGCGTAAAACCTCTCCGCTGCCCTCCAAGCGGTGATAAAAATCCACTAAAGAATATAGTTGGGATACATGAACAGCAGAGGACCCTCCAAGCCTAATCTACTCAAGTACCTAAGCTCTCCAAGCTTCTTGCTCCAACGAGGTTACGCCGAACTTATTTCTTCTTTAGCTTCCCGGATTCTGCTACTTGACCATAGCATCAACCAATGTATATTGGTTTCTTCCCAAACTGCTTCCCTAAGCACCAAATGGACCTTCTCACAGACGTGGGTGTGGTGACATAAGGATTTGGTAAAAGACCTCTCAAGGGTATGACAATGGAGAAGAAGAGAGTAGATGAATTTGTAGAGGGGGATGAGGCAATCTTGTTTGTCTCTAGGGTTTTCTCTCACAAAATTCTCTCTGGAAGCTCTCTCAATATGATGGGTATAAGGGTGTATATATAGTAGGGTGAGAAGGGAATACAAAACGTCAGTTTTTGCCAAACAAGGCAAACTGGCGACTTGGTCTCGCGGCTTGTCCAAGTCGCGACGTAACGGCCTAGCCAGCCTGGGACTTTTGTCCTGTAGCGTGACAGCTGGCACGACCCTTCAGCTTCCCAGTGTGCCTCTCACGTGCCAGCTTTTGGCGGCTTGCCAGTCGCGATCCACCCGCGAGCCCTAGCCGCGAACCTCTGTTTTTCTTGCACACTCTTGAGCTTTTCTTCACATTTTCTCACACACTACCTTTACAATTTTCCCACCTAGGTACAGGGTTACTAAGTGCTAAATTACAAGCAAATTGGTCACGGAATAAAGCCAATCAGATGGTTGATTAAATTCAACCTTACAGTTCTCTTTAGCATTGTGGTTCAGTTTGTTTTGCTTTTTACTGCACCCCTGAGAAAGAAAACGGCAAACAAAGTAGTAATCATGATCATTTGGGCAGCTTACCTGATTGCTGACCGGGCTGCTAGCTTTACAGTTGGGCTAGTCTTAGACAGTGAAGAGAAATATACTGCCTCTGGTGCCATTAATAATACTGCTAGTTATTTGGTGATGATGAACCATGGTCTCGTTAGTACCATTGGGTCCAGGAGCAGGGATGATACTGGTCTTCTTCTGGTGATGTGGACACCTTTTGTTACTGGTTGGTGGCCAAGACAGAATAACTTCTTTTGCTATTGAGGATAATGAGTTGTGGCTTAGGCACTTGATTTGGCTCTTCCTCCAAATCTTCACCACGTGTTTTATCAATCATTTCATCTAAACACGCTATGGATCCCCACAGTTTTTCTCCTCCTTGCTGGAACAATCAAGTATGCGGAGCGAATAGCTGCATTGTATCTTGCAAGTTCGGATAGTTTTGGTCCTTTTGGAATCTCTGTTCTTAGAGACCCTGACCCTGGGCCTAACTATGAGAGACTGATGAGTGCATTCACACACTACAAAGGGAACAATCTTCCTATAAAAATCGAGTATGTCAACGACCTAGAATCCCAGGCTAATAATGAAAATAGTTCGGTCGATGATAGAACATTGGATTCTCCTGAACTGGTGCAGCGTGCTTATCACTTCGCATATATTTACAGGGGACTCATAGGCAATCTCATGTTCAGCTCCCGTGAGCATACGGAGAGTCGAGAATTCTTCACTAAAAGAAGTGCAGAACAAACATTGAAAATATTAGAGATCCAGCTCAACTACTTTTATGATCTTCTCCATACCAAGGTGCTGGTGGCAACGTCCAACATAGGAAAAATATCTCGGGGTATATCCACTGGGTTAGTTGTTGCAGCCTCTTCACTTTTCATCTTAGAAGAGAAGAATAAGTTTGATGTCGATGTGACCTACACCTTGTTCATTGTTGGTGTTTTAGGCTTGGATATGGTTGAAGAAAAGCTAAGCAAAGCTTAAATCTTGAAATGAAGCAAGTAATTTAGATTAACAAGAATGAAATGAAGAACACAGTGAAAGAGAAAGAAGAAAAGAGAAACAGAGAGGAAGAGAGAATTATGGAAGAAAAATACTTTGCTTAATTGATTCAATGTACATGATGAGTCTATATATATACAGTGAGACTAGCTCTAATAACTGCATAATTACAGTTCCTTAAATCTTGGAACTAATCCCTCTAATCAGGGAAATCTGTTAAGCATTACAACAGACTTTCCCGCCTAAACATTAACTACCTCTAAGTCTCTAGGAGTGACAGCGTGGCATATGATCAAACGGTATCGTCTGAAGGTCTCTGTTTTAAGCTTTGAAGTTAACTAGCCGTTGGTGTAGAATTGGGAAGTAGCTTTAGCTTGACTGTAGGCTGTGACTTAGATTGTGATTTAGCCTTAGTCTCAACATTCCCCCGCAAACACGAGGCTGCATCAACTAAGAGTTTGCCACGAAAAAAGATAAACAAGGGCCCACATAAAGGCTTAGTGAGAATATCAGCATAATTATCCTTTCCAGAAATGAATTTCACCCCCAAATCATGTCTTACAACCTTTTCTCGGACAAAATGATAATCGACTTCAATGTGCTTGGTTCTGGAATGAAAAACCGGATTTGAAGCCAAGGCAATAGCTGAGATATTATCCCACCAAAGGACTGGAATGTGATGAAGGAACAAATTAAGCTCCTTGAACAAGGTACGAAGCCAGGACAACTCAGCAGCTGTTGAGGCCAAAGCATGATATTCTGCTTCCGTGGAAGAACGAGAAACGGTGGATTGTTTCTTAGAGGACCATGAGATGGGATTGGAACCAAGAAAGACCAACAAACCAGTTGTGGATTTCCTATCAGAAGGGTCTCCAGCCCAGTCCGCATCTGAAAAGGCTGAGAGAGTAAGGGGTCCTGGTGAGAGATGGATGCCAAAGGGTAAGGTACCTCTCACACAGCGTAGGACACGCTTGGCAACCTCTAAATGAGTAGTGGTAGGGTGTTGCATAAACTGACGCAACTAACTGACATTAAAGGCCAAATCAGGACGAGTGAAAGTCAGGTATTGCAATGCCCCAACCATGCTTCTGTACTCAGATGGATTAGGTAAACAAGTGCCATTGTAAGGGGTAAGTCTGGTAGAACATGAAGGAGTCTTAGTAGGCTTTGCATTCTCCATGTGAAATCTGTGGAGAATATCAGAGGCATACTTAGACTGACATAAAGTGAGACCAAACTTTGAAGGCACAATCTGGATCCCAAGAAAATAGGAAAGAGCACCAAGATATTTCAACTCAAAGGAATGTCTCAGAGCTGCAACCAGTTGTGAAATCTGAGGAGGATCATTCCTAGTAATAATAATATCATCCACATAGACAAGGAGATAGATGGTGATGTGTGAATTGTGATAAATGAAAAGGGATGAATCTGCCAAAGAGGCAATGAAGCCCAGATGAAGAAGCCAAGAAGTAAAACATTTAAACCAAGCTTTAGGGGCCTGTTTGAGGCCACAGAGAGACTTGTGCAAACTGCAAACATGCTGGGGAAATTTAGAATCAACATAACCCTGTGGCTGCTGCATATACACCTCCTCTTGAAGAATGCCATGAAGAAGGGCATTTGAAATAACCAACTGTCTAAGGGGCCAACTGAAGCTCACTGCAATAGACAAAATCAATCTGGCAGTTGCTGGTTTCACTACTGGACTAAAAGTCTCAATATAATCAATCCTAGCCTATTGATGAAACCCTTTGGCAACCAATCTTGCTTTATATCGAGCAATGGTGCCATCACTGTTCAATTTCAGCTTGTAGACCCATTTGCAGCCAACTAAATTCACACGAAGTTTAGTAGGAACCAAGGACCAAGTTTGTTGTCTTTGCAAGGCAGCAAATTCATCATCCATGGCTTTAGCCCATTGAGGATATTGGGAGGCTATTTTATAGGATGAAGGTTCAGTGTAAGTATAGTCAAGCATGGCCTTGTAACAAAGCTTAGGTTTAGTAATACCATTCTTGGATCTTGTTGTCATAGGATGTGAATTGGTGGCAGGAGGTAGGGTAGGGATAACAGTGTTAGTGGATATAGGGCTATGAGAGGATGGAATGGTCTGTGAGATGGTAGTGATTGAAGGCTAGATGGGAGGGGTATCCAAGTTGGATGAGTGAATAGGAGCTGTATCAGTATGGGGTATAGGAGGAGCAACAGTGGTATCAGAGTGGAGTGAGCTAACTGTATCAGTATGGGGTATAGGAGGAGCAACAGTGGTGTCAGAGTGGAGTGAGCTAACTAGATGACTAGAAGCTGTAGGCCTATAAGGGCCCAGCACAGAAGGAAGATTGGTAGAGTAAAGATAGAGGAGATTAGAGAACCAAGTATCATGGGAAGGCTTTGAAAAATTAGCAGTAGAGTTTGAGGCAGTAACAGACACAAAGGGAAATTTAGATTCATTGAATAAAACATGTCTAGACGTATACAAGTGATTAGTGGTGAGGTCAAGACACAAATAACCTTTGGAAACAGTGGAATAACCAAGGAAAAGACATACTTTAGTCATGTTTTCTAGTCTGTGATGTGTGTAAGGTCGAAGCAAGGGATAGCTAGCACAACCAAAGATTTTAAGATGTGTCAAATCTGGATGGTGACCATACAACTTGTACCAAGGTGAGACAAGACCAAGAGTAACTGTGGGAAGAAGATTAATAAGATTCACAGCAGTTTGAACAGCAAAGGACCAGTACTGAGAGGGTAATGAAGCTTGGGAAAGGAGTGTAATGGTGGTTCCTATCAAATGTCTGTGTTTCCTCTCTACTAGGCCATTCTGTTGAGGAGTGTATGGACATGACAGTTGATGAGCAATCCCATGAGATGCAAGATAAGAAGTGAATTCTTTGGAAGTATATTCACCTCCACCATCAGATCTTAAAGTCTTGATGGTGGTTGAGTATTGATTTTCAACCATAGCATTAAAAATGAGAAACTTAGAATAAACCTCAGACTTGTTCTTTAACAAAAACAACCAAGTAAAACGAGTGAAATGATCAACAAAGAGTACATAATATTTGAAACCATTAACAGAATTTTGAGGTGCAGGACCCCATAGATCTGTGTGAACAAGCTCAAAAGGTGAATGTGCAACAAATTTCGAAACAGGAAAGGGAAGCTTATGCATCTTGCCTTGAAGACAATGTGTACAAGTATTTACAAGAGGTATACACTTATTGACAGACAAAGATTTATTGGGAAAAAGTAAACTAAGAACATGGTTATTAGGATGCCCAAGTCTGCTATGCCATAGAAGCCAGCTAGGATTGTGTGTGAGAGCTGAATTGCAAAGTTTAGGAGAAAGAAACAATTGAGATGCTTTGTGAGGGTAAATGGGATACACCCCACCTTCACTCTTGCCCTTGTAGAGCATTTTCCCCATGGCTAAAGCCTGGATAGAGAAGATATTTTCATCAAAATAACACCAACAATTGTTATCTTGACACAGTTTGTGGATAGATGCAAGATTAGAAGCAATGGAGGGAACTCTTAGGACATTGTGAAGATGAATGACAGAATGTTGTGAAGGAATAAGTGAATTACCTATATGTGAGATTGGTAGATTTTGCCCATTCACCACTGTGAGATGCTCTTGTCCATTGTAAGGTTTTGGAAAAAAGAGATGATTAAGGCTTGAGGTTACATGATCAGTTGCTGCACTGTCTGCAAGCCAAGGCTGATCTTGGACAACCATAGCATTTGATGAGGTAGCCATTGCTGCTAATTTTGTAGGTGGATGTTTGCCTTGATAGGCATAGTCCATCCTATGATAGCAATCTATAGCTATGTGACCAACTTTACTGCAAATCTGACAGATAGGTTTC
This sequence comes from Quercus aquifolioides, assembly GCA_019022515.1. Lineage (NCBI taxonomy): Eukaryota > Viridiplantae > Streptophyta > Magnoliopsida > Fagales > Fagaceae > Quercus > Quercus aquifolioides. The sequence continues at coordinate 12,762,063 of CM032330.1, read as the reverse complement.
TCTAACCTTGAACTTGATGCTTGATTTGGTGAAAAATGATGCGGGGAGAACTGATTTGGATGATGTGGGGAAAACTGATTTGGAGTAGGACCTCTGCCTCTGCCTCTATTAAAATTCCCTTTGCCTCTACCTCTATTGAAAGATTGATTGTAGGAATTATAACCATTGTTATTGCTTGGTCTAGGTCCAGTGTTAACTGCCATAGCAAAGGTGGAATCTTTGATTTCCAAGCCTTCATTTAGCGATTCTTCCTCAGCATTTAGCATAGTAGCTAATTCATCAAAACTTAACTTTGTGCTCCTGGTTCTGATTGCCGACTTGAAGGCACTAAATTCTCTGGGAAGACCTTTAATTGCAACATGTAGGAGTTCCTCGTCATCAAGTAGAACACCAACAGCCATTAATTTGTCCCTAATGACCTTGATTTTCTGCAAATAGACATCTGTAAAATCAGATCCCTTTCTAATACTATGCAATTCTCCCTTAAGATTCATAGCATGAGACCTTAAGATGGAAGAAAATCTGTTTTCCAATACTCTCCATACTTCTAAAGCTGAAGAACAACCAACATTCAAAGCAAGTACTGAAGGTGTTAAAGTGGAGCTGATGAAGGTGAGTAATGCTTTCTCCTTAGATTTCCAGGTGAGATAATCTGGATTGAGAATTGTTGTAATTGAACCTGAGAGATCCTTAAGAAACTTCTTTGGAACAGATTGATCTTCATTAAGAAGTTCAATCATTGAATAAGTCTCTAACACCATTGAAATCTGATGTTTCCAGACTATATAGTTGGAATTGTCGAGCTTGATTGTCATCATATTTGACATATTTGATAGTAGCAACAATGGTTGATTAATCACATTCATTTGAGAAGTTGATGTTGATGGAGACATCGTAGAAGATGAAGTTGTAGAGGCTAAAGCTGTCATTGTTGCACTTGTGCTAGCTGAGACTGTGTTAACAGGGATCGTTGGCTGCTTTGATACCATGAAGAAAAGCTAAGCAAAGCTTAAATCTTGAAATGAAGCAAGTATTTCAGATTAACAAGAATGAAATGAAGAACACAGTGAAAGAGAAAGAAGAAAAGAGAAACAGAGAGGAAGAGAGAGTTCTGGAAGAAAAATACTTTGCTTAATTGATTCAATGTACATGATGAATCTATATATATACCGTGAGACTAGCTCTAATAACTGCATAATTATAGTTCCTTAAATCTTGGAACTAATCCCTCTAATTAGGGAAATCTGTTAAGCATTACAACAGACTTTCCCGCCTAAACATTAACTACCTCTAAGGCTCCAGGAGTGACAGCGTGGCATATGATCAAACGGCGTCGTCTGAAGGTCTCTGTTTTAAGCTTTGAAGTTAACTAGCCGTTGGTGTAGAATTGGGAAGTAGCTTTAGCTTGACTGTAGGCTGTGACTTAGATTGTGATTTAGCCTTAGTCTCAACAATGGTAACTTTCCTCATATGGTTTTACTCTTATTGGACTATTGCTTATCTTAAAAAGTTCGACAAAGATTCCCTCACATTCAAAATTGTTAGGACATATGTAGTTCACTCATTAAGAACATATGTCATTCTTTTATGTAATTGGCTAATCCTTTGACAAAACGCACTTTACTTGTAATTGGGTAGTTCTAGGTGTTTTTAATACTTCAAGAAACAAGGTTTCAAGATTAAGTGTTGAAGTCATCAAGTCTGTCCAAGAAAAACAAGCTGATAGTGCAATTTCATTAAAGCTCAATAGCTGGCACGACAACTGCATCTATCGAGCTTAAGAAAGCTGTTAAAGCCCGTAAGCTCGACACCTACTCGACAGCTTCTCTACACCTCCTGTCTGTCGAGATTTAAGAAATTTAGAATTCTGATCTAATTTCTTAGGATCCGTGAATATGTCTTTAGACCTTCTTTTCTTCTAACCCTAGACATATAAAAGGACTGTTTTAAGAGTTGTCAAACAGTTCACAAGTTGTACAAGCATTGAGAAAACTCTGTTGAAGCAAATTTTGACCAGAGACGAAGTTCGTGCCCTAGTTCATCTCTTCTGAAGAAGTTGCTATGTATTTGCACCTTTGGGTTTTATGACCAAGCATCTTCTTGATCTTCATCGTGTAGGATGAACTGAAGAACTTTGCAGCTAACCTCTCTTTCAATTGGTGTTTGAAGTCGCGTACTGGGATCTGCGCATTGGTTAGTCACGTACTTGGGAGCCGTGCAACAAAAAGGTGGAACTGTCACTACAGAACAAGTCCAATTGGGTATTGGGGTAAGAGTTCAACTGTAGATTGGTAAGGTACTTAGGATTTCTTTACTTGTAACCGCTTGTTGTGATAATAATGGAGTTTCGGGAGTGGTGACCTGAAAATCACCTGGTGGAGTTTTTGCCGTAAGGGTTTTCCCCATTCGTAAACAAATCACCGTGTCATTTAATTTCCGCTGCATATTTAGTTTATTGGTGATTTGTTTGTGCTTCCACGCGTTTGCATGAGTAATTGATTAATTAATAACTTGGCTAATTAATTAATTGGTTTAATCACAAGGGGTCATTCAGTTTGTGGCCTATTAAAAATCATCAACAAGCTCCTCTTTCCTAAGAAGCAAAGGTAGGAGCAACCACGGAGAATTAAAAAAGTAAGTTCTAGAAGGTGGTCTGAAGATCTATCTCAATTCAATTTCCTTAATTACTGTTATCTACGAAGGGCACGAAGCAGAAGTAAAACCATCGGCGAGATCATCAGCAAAATAGACCTTATGGTCCGTGTCGAAGGAAATGTCATACTGCCAAATTTGGACATTATTAATGATTTTATTAATAAAATCATATATGTGACTTCTCATCATTTTGATCCACACTTATGGGATTTATCTTCCACGAGCTGTAAGAGAAATCTTACTTTGCGAATGATCCGGAAGAAGCCAAGAGAATAAGCTTAACTAGAGGCGAATGAATTCTTGATGTTGGGAAATTTAGATCCCGGTTGATAGAATTAACAAGACCCAAGGTACAAGAAGAAGGAAGTAAACACTCCCCCTAACAAGATGAAACACATCTCCCCCCTACAAAGGAATGTATTTCTCCCCCAACATGTAGAATCTTAAAGAAAGAAACCACAAAGTCTCCACAATTTCTCCCCCTTTTTGTCATGATTGACAAAGGGTACAAGAAGCTAAAAAACTTCACTCGAGAAACATAAAGATGATTAAGGATGATCAAGGGAGCAAAAAGAATCCATATAAATGCATGAATGTAATGAAACAAGATGCTATGGATGACAAGATAATAGAAGGATGCAAAACATGTGAAAAAACAAATCTCTCAACAAGAAATATGTTAAGCACATAGATCTCAAAACACACACACACACTAAACAAGTCTAACCAATTTTATATTTCAAAAAAAAGTCAAGACAGTTTATTGAGTATACATTAACACATGTAAAACCTTATGATAGCCAAATCACATTGTACTTGCACATGTATTAAGAGTAGCAAAGAATATTGTGTGTTGTGTGTGAAAAACATCGCAAGATTGCATATGTGTATACATGTTATGACGATAGGGACTATCACCTTTGAGGTACATCCTATAACTACCACATCTCCTAGAAAACACACTTGCAATCATATTTAAAACATTTTAATCTTTTTGCTTTTTATTTTCTTTGCATATTTTCTTTTAAGCATATCATGCATGAGCATATATAAGAGAGAAAAGAAATATCCAACATGTTTAGCATAGACATTGCACTTTTGCTATGCCGAAGTATACGGATGTCTTTGACACTGCACTTTTGCTATGCCGAAGCATATAGGTATCTATGGCACTGCACTTTTGCTATGCCGAAGCATACAGGTGTCATATTATGATTGGCGGGTAACAATAGTAAGATGATTATTTATGCATTTCTCTTAGGATTTTCTAGTCCTACCCGTCAAAATAGTGATATGAGTGTTAAGTTTAAGAGATAATTTAATCTTACTCATCACAAACAAGAGCCGCAAAGCTCACTTGCTTAGTTGTGCACAGAGATGCTCATCTAAGCTACAAATGATACAAAGTTTAGAAAACTTTGTTTCAATGGCCATCTAAGGTACACAAGTACCAATGTACACAAAACACACACTGTTTTTGTATTTTTCATATTTTTCCTTTTTATTTTGAAAACCAACAAAATAAAGACTAAACAACCAAATAAAAACAGACAAACAACATGAATGCATGAAAGAAAAATGGATGCATATGCATGAAAACATGATAAAAGGGTGCAGATGCATAAAAGCATGATTCCAAAAACAGATAAGAAATCAAGCAAAGAAAGTCCTACTTTAGATAGAAAGAAACAAAGTAGAGGACAAACAGAAAAGACAATTAAGTCTTAAGCTCCTTTCTCACCCACACAGCATGTGTCTTTGGCCATGAAGATGAAAAGGCACATGTCCTAGTATGTCTACTAAAGGATATAGAAGAATTAGAATTCTCTTAAAATTGAGTTAAAAAGCTCAAAGCTTTTAATAACTCTCCAAACAAAGGTGTAGGTCCTTGAGAGGAAACCTGTGACCGTTTGGACAATTGCTTATGAGGATACAACTTAAAGCAATTAGGAGGAATGTATCTAGCAACACCACAATGATGACAAACATGAGGTCTAACAAAGTATTTAGAATTAGCCATATCAGTTTTGGATTCCATACCTTTATTACCTTTCTCGGATTGTGGCACAAAGACAGTCTTTGATCCAGAAGCCATGGACAAGGAGGGGCTGGAGGAAACAGCATATTTAAAGCCAGTCTTATCAGAACTAGGCTTTTGAGCACTCAAGACCTCATCAAGTTTTGCACTAGACATCCTCTCTATTTGAGTTTTAGCTTGACTAAGCTCAACTTCAAGATTCTTGACCTTCTCTTCTAATGAGGCGTTCTCCACAACAAGAGTCTCAACTAATCTTTTAGTCTCATCTAGCTTGACTAACAGATCAGCTTTTTCAGTTTTTACCTCATTAAGCTCTTTTCTACAAAGATGAGAAGTCTTTTTAGATTTTATGAATTCAGTGTATAGCTTATCATAGGTTTCCTAAAGGGTCATCTTCTTAGGTACTTCATCATCAGAAGAATCCTTACTGTCATTAGCACTCTCCACCATCACCTTATCGGTTGTGGCAGCAAAAGCCATAACGTGACGACATTTATCCACAAACTCATCAGAAGAGTCATCCTCAGTATCACTCCAGGTAGTAACCAACCCTTTATCTTTTGACTTATTGGTCTTTTTTTTCATGAGGTAGTTTGGACACTCTATCCTCATATGACCAAAACCTTTGCACTCATGACATTGGATAAGGGGTTTTGTTAAGGACATATTTTATGTAAATTGGCAAATCCTTTTGACAAAACGCACTCTACTTGTAATTGGGTAGTTCTAGGTGTTTTTAATACTTCAAGAAACCTTGTTTCAAGATCAAGTGTTGAAGTCATCAAGTCTGTCCAAGAAAAAGCAAGCTGAAGTGCAAGTTCATTAAATCTCGACACCTCTCGATAGCTACCTCGACACCTGGCTATCTGTCGAGATCTTCAGCTGATTCTTATCGCAATCTCGATAGCTTCTCGATAGCTTGTCGATCGATCGAGAAAGTTTCTGTCCCCTCGACACCTTCTCGACACCTCCTCGATAGCTGCTATCTGTTGAGATTCATTAAACCTCGACACCTCTCGACACCTCTCGATCGATCGAGGTTACGGGAAATCAGAATTTTCAGCTTTTTGATTTTTGGGCCAGGCTTATGTATTTGAGTAGGGTTTCTTTTCTCACAACCCTAGACTTATATAAGGCTTATTTTAAAGGCCGTCACACAAGAGAATAAGAGAATACAAGGAGAACATATTCAAAAGGTTATTCTCTCTGAAAGAAGCTACTGCGTCTTTACGCCTTAGGGTTTTGTAACCAAGTGCTTCTTGATCTTCATTGTTGATGAAGTGAAGAACTTTGCAGCCAACATTCTTCTTCCTTAAGTTGGTGAGTGAGTCACGTACTGGGATTCGTGCAAAGGAGTGAGTCACGTATTGGGATTCGTGCATCAAAGGGTGGCGTTCATATATTGAAGAGTTCAGAGGTTCTGAAGCGGTAGAAGGTTTCTGCTGTGAGTTCATCTACGGGGATTGTAGAGTCTAGGGACAAAGGTTTTGTACTAGATCTGAAACTTCTCTTTACTATAGTGAATTGCTTTTCGGGAAGGTTTCCCCCCAGGTTTTTACTGTGAAACTGGTTGGTTTCATTGGTTTTCCTGGGTCATCATATCTTGTCTTATTTACTTTTCCGCTGCATTCATTATTGACATGATATTGATGTTTGTTTGTTTTAACAAGTTTGATTCATAATAAATCTAATTAACAACTTGGATTTAAAACTTGTTAATTCTATCAACCGGGGTCTAAATTTCCCAACAAGTGGTATCAGAGCGGGTTCACTCTGATTGGATTAATTTCCTGAGTGTGATCCATTGACCCCTGTTGTCATGGATAGAGGACAATCTTTATTTATTCCTCCTTTATTTGATGGAACTAATTATGCGTACTGGAAAGTTCGTATGAAAGTGTTCTTGCAGGCTCTAGGTGAACAGGTATGGCAAGCTGTTGAAATTGGCTGGATTAAGCCGAAGGAAGCACCTGTGGATTGGGATGATGCAACAATTGTAGCTGCAAATTTCAATAGTAGGGCCTTGAATGCTTTGTTTTGTGGGGTGACCAATGAAGAATTCAAGAAAATTTCATCCACTGAAGTTGCCAAGGAAGCATGGACTATTCTTGAGACCACCTATGAAGGTACAAAGGCAGTAAAGACTGTGAAGCTTCAACAACTCACTAGTAGTTTTGAAGAAATAAGGATGGAGGAGGATGAGACCTTTGATGAGTTCTATGCCAAACTCAAGGATATTGTGAATTCTGCTTTCAACCTTGGAGAATGTATTGCAGAATCCAAAATTGTTAGAAAAATCCTTAGGTCCTTACCTGAAAGATTCCATGCCAAGATCACTGCCATTGAAGAAGTCAAGGACATTGATCAAATTCCTTTGACTGAGCTTGTAGGGAACCTTCAAACCTATGAGATGGGATTAGGCTCATTGGGAAAAGGTGGAAAGAGCAAAAACTTGGCTCTCAAGGGTATAGAGGAAGAGACTGAGGACTCTGAAGATGAAGATCAAAGTGAAGATGAGGATGAGGATCTAACCTTCATAACTGATGAGATTATCAAGCTTCTTCAGTTTAGGAAAAAGGATAAGGGCAAACCTCCTAGGAAACTTAAATCCTCTAGGAATGGCAAGAATGAAAAACCCCTTATTCAATGCCATGAGTGCAAAGGTTTTGGTCATATGAGGATAGAGTGTCCAAACTACCTCATGAAGGAAAAGACCAAGAAGCCAAAAGAGAAAGGGTTGGTTGCTACCTGGAGTGATACTGAGGATGACTCTTCTGATGAGTTTGTGGATGAATGTCATCAAGTTATGGCCTTTGCTGCCACAACCGATAAGGTGATTGTGGAGAGTGCTAGTGACAGTGAGGATTCTTCTGATGATGAAGTACCTAAGAAGATGACCCTTTAGGAAGCCTCTGATAAGACTGGCTTAGGATATGCTATTTCCTCCAGCCCCTCCTCATCCACAGCTTCTGGATCAAAGATTGTCTTTGTGCCACAATCTGAGAAAGGTAATAAAGGTATGAAATCCAAAACTGATCTGGTTAATTCTAAATCCTTTATTAGACCTCATGTTTGTCACCATTGTGGTGTTGCTGGACATATTCGTCCTAATTGCTTTAGGTTGTATCCTCATAAGCAATTGTCCAAACGGTCACAGGTTTCCTCTCAAGGACCTATACCTTTGTTTGGAGAGTTATTAAAAGTCTTGAGCTTTTTAACTCAAATTCAGGAGAATCTTAATTCTTCTATGTCCTTTAGTAGACATACTAGGACACGTGCCTTTTCATCTTCACGGCCAAAGACTCGTGCTGTGTGGGTGAGAAAGGAGCCTAAGACTTAATTGTCCTTTTTTTGTTTGTCCTCTGCTTTGATTCTTTCTATCTAAAGTAGGACTCTCTTTGCTTGATTTCTTATCTGTTTTTGGAATCATGCTTTCATGCATCTGCATATTTCTATCATGTTTTCATGCTTATGCATCTTTCTTTATGCTGTCATGTTGTTTGTCTGTTTTTGTTTGGTTGTTTAGTTTTTATTTTGTTTTGTTTTCAAAATAAAAAAAAAAAAAAAAAAAAAAGGAAAAATCAGAAAAATACAAAAACAGTGTGTGTTTTGTGTACTTTGGTATTTGTGTACCTTGGATGGCCATTGAAACAAAGTTTCTAAACTTTGTATCTATTGTAGCTTAGATGAGCATCTCTATGCACAACTAAGCAAGTGAGCTTTGTGGCTCTTGTTTGTGATGAGTAAGATTAGGTTATCTCTTAAAACTTAACACTCATATCACTCTTTTTGACGGGTAGGACTAGAAAATCCTAAGAGAAAGGCATTAATAACCATCTCACCACTGTTACCCGCCAATCATAGTATGACACCTGTATGCTTCGGCATAGCAAAAGTGCAGTGTCAAAGACATTCGTATGCTTCGGCATAGCAAAAATGCGATGTCAAATGCTTAACATCTTGGGTATTTCTTTTCTCTCTTTTTATGCCCATGCATGATATGCTTAAAAGAAAAATATGCAAAGAAAATATAAAGCAAAAAGATTAAAGATGCTTTAAATATGATTGCAAGCGTGTTTTCTAGGAGATGTGGGAGTTATAGGATGTACCTTGAAGGTGATAGTCCCCATCAAACAGTTATGATTGCGTGTGAGTTAAAAGTTATTTACTCATATCTCAGATCGTCATAACATGTATACACATATGCAATCTTGCGATGTTTTTCACACACAACACGCAATATTCTCTGCTACTTTTGATACATGTGCAGGTACAATGTGATTTGGCCATCACAAGTGTTTACATATGCTAATGTATGCTCACTAAACTGTCATAACTTGTTTTTGAAATATAAAATTGGTTAGACTTGTTTAGTGTGTGTGTGTGTTTTGGGATCCATGTGTTTTTCACATGTTTTGTATCTTTCTATTATCTTGTCATCCATAGCATCTTGTTTCATTACATTCATGCATTTATATGGATTTCTTTGTGCCTCCTTGATCATCCTTGATCATCCTTGATCATCTTTACATTTCTCGGGCGAAGCTTTCTAGCTTATTGTACCCTTTGTCAATCATGACAAAAAGGGGGAGAGAAAGTGTGGAGACTTTGTAGTTTCTGTTTAAGATTTTACAAGTTAGGGGGAGAAATACATTCCTTTGTAAGGGGGAGATGTGTTTCATCTTGTTAGGGGGAGTGTTTACTTCCTTCTTCTTGTACCTTGGGTCTTGTGACCATTGTTTACATACATTGTGCTTATCTTCTTTATATGTTGATGTATGTTTTCTTTCACCTACCTTTACATGTGTTGTTTCTTTTCTATCTTTATACACATGTTTCTTATACTTGTATGCAATCTATTTATTTCTGTTTCACACAAGATGCCTTGATGAGTTTTGTTTAAAGTGTTTCAGAAATACAGGTTGTCAAAGTCTACTTATCATAAGCTCTCTTCTTGCAAAGTTTTTCAAGAGTTTGTGTTAGGATAGATTTTATTGTATTTAACAAGTGAGTATGAGTTGAGTGATTTATGACTTCTCTCATATGTTCATTTGTTTGTTGTGGTTTTGTCACGGATTGCCAAAGGGGGAGATTGTTAAGGACATATTTTATGTAAATTGGCAAATCCTTTTGACAAAACGCACTCTACTTGTAATTGGGTAGTTCTAGGTGTTTTTAATACTTCAAGAAACCTTGTTTCAAGATCAAGTGTTGAAGTCATCAAGTCTGTCCAAGAAAAAGCAAGCTGAAGTGCAAGTTCATTAAATCTCGACACCTCTCGATAGCTACCTCGACACCTGGCTATCTGTCGAGATCTTCAGCTGATTCTTATCGCAATCTCGATAGCTTCTCGATAGCTTGTCGATCGATCGAGAAAGTTTCTGTCCCCTCGACACCTTCTCGACACCTCCTCGATAGCTGCTATCTGTTGAGATTCATTAAACCTCGACACCTCTCGACACCTCTCGATCGATCGAGGTTACGGGAAATCAGAATTTTCAGCTTTTTGATTTTTGGGCCAGGCTTATGTATTTGAGTAGGGTTTCTTTTCTCACAACCCTAGACTTATATAAGGCTTATTTTAAAGGCCGTCACACAAGAGAATAAGAGAATACAAGGAGAACATATTCAAAAGGTTATTCTCTCTGAAAGAAGCTACTGCGTCTTTACGCCTTAGGGTTTTGTAACCAAGTGCTTCTTGATCTTCATTGTTGATGAAGTGAAGAACTTTGCAGCCAACATTCTTCTTCCTTAAGTTGGTGAGTGAGTCACGTACTGGGATTCGTGCAAAGGAGTGAGTCACGTATTGGGATCCGTGCATCAAAGGGTGGCGTTCATATATTGAAGAGTTCAGAGGTTCTGAAGCGGTAGAAGGTTTCTGCTGTGAGTTCATCTACGGGGATTGTAGAGTCTAGGGACAAAGGTTTTGTACTAGATCTGAAACTTCTCTTTACTATAGTGAATTGCTTTTCGGGAAGGTTTCCCCCCAGGTTTTTACTGTGAAACTGGTTGGTTTCATTGGTTTTCCTGGGTCATCATATCTTGTCTTATTTACTTTTCCGCTGCATTCTTTATTGACATGATATTGATGTTTGTTTGTTTTAACAAGTTTGATTCATAATTAACAACTTGGATTTAAAACTTGTTAATTCTATCAACCGGGGTCTAAATTTCCCAACAGGTTTCTTATTCTTGCTCTTCCTAGAGGATTTAGGTTTCCTAGGAGGATTGCCCTTATTCTTTTTGCTAAACTGAAGAAGCTTGATAATCTCATCAATTATGAAGGTCAGATCCTCATCCTCATCTTCACTTTGATCTTCATCTTCAGAGTCCTCAGTCTCTTCCTCTATACCTTTAAGAGCCAAGTTTTTGCTCTTTCCACCTTTTCCCATTAATCCTAATCTCATCTCATAGGTTTGAAGGTTCCCTACAAGCTCAGTCAAAGGAATTTGATCAATGTCCTTGACTTCTTCAATGGCAGTGATCTTGGCATGAAATCTTTCAGGTAAGGACCTAAGGATTTTTCTAACAATTTTGGATTCTGCAATATATTCTAAGGTTGAAAGCAGAATTCACAATATCCTTGAGTTTGACATAAAACTCATCAAAGGTCTCATCCTCCTCCATCCTTATTTCTTCAAAACTACTAGTGAGTTGTTGAAGCTTCACAGTCTTTACTGCCTTGGTACCTTTATAGGTGGTCTCAAGAATGGTCCATGCTTCCTTGGCAACTTCTGTGGATGATATCTTCTTAAATTCCTCATTTTTCACCCTACAAAACAGAGCATTCAAAGCCCTACTGTTGAAATTTGCCACTATGATTGTGGCATCATCCCAATCCATCGGTGTTTCCTTTGGCTTAATCCAGCCAACTTCAATAGCTTGCCATACCTGTTCACCTAGGGCTTGCAAGAAAATTTTCATACGAACTTTCCAGTACGCATAATTAGTTCCATCAAATAAAGGAGGTATAAATAAAGATTGTCCTCTATCCATGACAACAGGGGTCAATGGATCACACTCAGGAAATTAATCCAATCAGAATGAACCCGCTCTGAAACCACTTATTGGAAAATTTAGACTCCAGTTGATAGAATTAATAAATTTTAAACCCAAGTTGTTAATTAGATTTATTATGAATCAAACTTATTAAAACAAACAAACATCAATATCATGTCAAAATCATGCAATGGAAAAATAAATAAGACAAGATATGATGACCCAGGAAAACCAATGAAACCAACTAGTTTCACAGTAAAAAACCTGGGGGGAAACCTTCCCGAAAAGCAATCCACTATAGAAAAGAGAAGTTTCAGATCTAATACAAAACTTTTGTCCTTAGACTCTACAATCCCCGTAGATGAACTCACAGCAGAAACCTTCTACCGCTTCAGAACCTCTGAACTCTTCAATATATGAACGCCACCCTTTGATGATGCACGAAACCCAGTACGTGACTAACCAATTGCATGGATCCCAGTACGCGACTTAATCACCAACTAGAAGAAGATTGTTGGCTGCAAAGTTCTTCACTTCATCAACAATGAAGATCAAGAAGCACTTGGTTACAAAACCCTAAGGCGCAAAGACGCAGTAGCTTCTTTTTGAGAGAATAAGGCATCGGTCACCTTTTGCATATGTTCTCCTTGTATTCTCTTATGTGACGGCCTCTAAAATAAGCCTTATATAGGTTTAGGATTGTGAGAAAAGAAACCCTACACAAATACAAAAGCCGGGCCCAAAAATCAGATCTAAAAATCTGAATTCCCGTAACCTCAATAGATAGCAGGTGTCGAGGAGGTGTCGAGATTTAAACCTCGATAGATAGCTAGGTGTCGAGAAGCTATCGAGAAGGTGTCAAGAGGACAGGAGCTTTCTCGATTGATCCACCAGCTGTCGAGAAGGTGTCGAGATTGCGATAAGAAAACACCTTAAGAGCTCGATAGATAGCTAGCTGTCGAGAAGTGTCGAGAAGGTGTCGGGCTATCTGTTTGCAGGTGTCGAGCTATCTGTCCAGCTTTAATGAAAACATTTTCTTCACTTGTTTCTTGGTCCAATCTTCATGGCTTTAATACTAGACTTGAACAACATGTTTCTTGAAGTATTAAACACATCCTAGATCTATCCAATTACAGATAAAATGCGTTTTGTCAAAGGATTAGCCAACTACATAAAATATTGACATATGTTCCTAACAAGTGAACCACATATGTCCTAACACTTGAGAATGATGACTTCGATTACAGTCTTATCTCAAGTAAGTTAATGCCTTATGTCAAAAATGTTGCTTATGATGAAAGCCTTCTACTGTGGCACATTGCTATTGAACTCTGCTACAACACTGATCGACATGAGGATCACAAGCGTTTGGTTTGTGAATATTGTGATGCTGATTGGTCCAAAAAGTGCGTCATCATGGCTATTAAATTCTGGAACAATGCTGATCTACACAGTTACATGCCTTCGCGTTGTGAAAATTGTGATGCTCATGAATTCAGTAAGCGCCTTTCAGATTACATGTTTTATCTATTATATCAGCAAGAAGGAATGATGTCTGAAGTGTCAGGAATTTCAAAACAAAGGTTCAAGGACACCAGCTCTGAAGCGCAACGATTCTTTAGCGTATACGAAGGACAAGATTTGGGACAAGGCGGTATAAATATTCTTGAAGTGAACGCACCTGTCAAACCTGTTCATGTGAAGGGAAATCGATCTAAGTCTGTACTGTTTGATGCGTGCATGGTGGCAAAAGAGATTCAAGATTTGGGACCAAAGATTAAATGGAAGGTAACAAGTAAAGTATGGGTGGAATTGTTGTCATATGCTACGAGTCGTAGCAGAGCAAAGGCCCATGTCCAACAACTAACTAAGGGTGGTGAGCTTATTACTTTTGTTTGGCTGTTAATGGCACAGTTTGGCTTGAAAGAGCATGCTTGGGTTGAGACCCGTACCAGAGCAAAGCTGAATCTTAATAAATGACAGGATATGTACTAAATGATAAATAAATATGATGTACCCAATAATTTTCTTCATTATTATCTTCATCAATATCATAATTGGTGAGCATAAATATTATGAAATAAAACGTGAGGATTTCATTTGCTTTCATTTTTTTTTTTTTTTTATTTAAACAAACACACACATACACACAAGGGAAAGAGAAAGAAGTTTTAATAAAAAGACACACCACAACTCTGCTCAAAAGTCATGGTAACTTTTAAAGGAGGGTGATGCATGTTATATGATGCAATTCATTTTTAAATCTATCTGTTACTAGCTTATGTTGTATAATAAGTACTTTCTTTTTACTTTTAATAGTTTTTATCACTTGTAACGGAAAGTTAGTTAATTGATAGGTTGTTTATGACAAGTGCAATAGCCTATTAATTAGTTAGAGAAGTTAGTTACGCTTTGGCCAATCACATGCGGCCATATTAACTTAGCAGTTTGCTTATGTAACTATAAATAAGCAAGGCAACCGTCATTGTAACTAATTGAATTTGAATTCAAGAAATCTATCTATGAGGTTTTATTCCAAGAGTGTGTCTCTTGAAGAGCTAGTTCATTTTTTCTTTTCTCTAGGCAACTTAGCTTTCTAAAACATCTTTCCTTTTCACCATTTTTCCTCCATCATAATTTGTTATCAGAGCTTGAGATCCTTAGGATTCAAGTTAGCTTGCAATTTGTTTCTTCGTTTTCTGTCATCAAGAACCTATCAAGATCCTATCTTGATTTCATTTTTCTTATCCTCTACTAGTGAGCCTAAGAATTTGTGAAGATGGCACCAATAATTTATAATAGAAGGAACAAGAAAGGTTCTACAGCACATGAACCTAAGGTGCAAGTTCATCCTTGGCAGCAACTACAACCACACCAAGAAGGAGAATCTTAGGTGACATTGGAGCAAACTGCAGAGCTACTAAGGGGGCAGCTTGCTGCCTTAACTGAGGAAGTGAGAAGAAATCGGTGTTATCATCCTAGAAATGATAATGAACCTGCTGAAGATGCTGAAATTGACAGTCATAGCAACTTTAGTAACCCAATTGGTCAGCCTAGAGGAGGTGTTCCAAGGCAAGTGCCTAGTCCTCCAAGAAAGTAAAATTGATCTCTATCAATGATGCAAGATGAGGTGTTCCAATCCAGGATTGATGAAAGATGAAGCAGAAAATGAGAAACCAGTTTATGCCTTTTAATTATATGTAGTCCTTGTACAAACAATTGCATAATTTGAAGCAACATGGCAGCTCGAGTAGACCTGAATGAGAGTGAAGAACAAGTGGTTGCAAGGTTCTTGAGTGGTCTTAAACCATAAATTCAAGATGCCTTATCTATGCACCAATAGTGGTCTGTTTCTGAAGCTTACAATAGAGCTTTGATGTTTGAGAAGCAACTTGCAAGAAAAGCTTTCGTGTAGTTCCAAGCTTATGGTGGTAGCAGAAGTACCCAAGTCAGCACTCAAGGCCAACTACTAGCAGTGCATAGCCTTTCAAGATTGATAGTGTAGGTTTTCCTTTAACTTCTGGTGCAGCCAAACCAGTCCCTAAATCAGCACAAAGTTTTTTACATTTAAGTGCTACAAGTGTGGAGAAGCTGGGCACAAGGCCACAGATTGCAAGAAAGGGGGAGTTAATGCTCAGGGCAAGGGTAAAGCATTGATAATTGAAGGTTGTAAAGACTAAAAAGATGAAGAATTTCCAATATATGAAGAAGAAGAAGAAATGTGTGATAGTGTATTGATAATTGAAGACAATAGAGGAAGGGAATGCATTCAAGAACCCGTATATAATCAATACGTGGAAGAAGAAGTAGATGCTCATATAGACATATCTTGAAAAAAATAGGTTAAAAGAATTGAGTATGCGGCATAAGCGCAAGGTTAGTGTCAATGAAAGTGTGGGATGCATTAAGTGTAAAGACCTCTGGAGACTAGGCACAAAGCGCAAGCACATGCTTATTTTATGTAAAGCGCACATTCTTTAAAACAATGAAGTAAATTCGAAAACAATTATCAATAGGTAACATGACAATCAAGTGATCAACTAATCATATAAAATTTAAACATGACATTTTATATAATTCTCTTGTGCTTTAAAAACATACAAACTTATGATATTTGATAGCCATAATCAAAATGTACTGCATGGTTGAATCATATATGCCCAAAAGGCAAACAACAAAAAGCACTAGAATAGCAAGCAGTGACTTCTATGAATATAACATAAGCAATGCAATTCAATGCAATCCTAAACCCTAAACCCTAATACACCCAAAGGGCAAATAACAAAAAGCACTAGAATGGTAAATGGTGACTTTTATGAATAGCATAACCAATGCAATGCAATCTTAAGCATAAAACATGATCATTGTCATCACAAATGTGTAACCTTCATCATCTTCCTCATCTACTTCATCTAAATTAATTGTCTCTCTCCCTCATTAGGACTTAGCATGCGTTTGGGAAGCAATGAAAAATTAAAATTATTTCACTATTCAGCTTATTTTTTATACTATTTATAGGTCTCACTGTACTTTTTGGTACTATTCTTAAGTCTCACTGTACTATTTCAACTAACTTTTACCTTTATCTACAGTACTTTCAGCAATAAGTTTTCAATTTCAGCAAAATAAGCAGTATCTAAACAGACCCTTAAAATTTGTGAACTAGATCTTAAATCCATTGTCCTTCCTAGTGACCTCAATTTTGATCTCATGTTGAAAATTTCTTCTCCAACTCCAGCAGCTCCAGCAACATTACACCACGTCAAGTAATAATCATCAAATGCAAGATCATTGTCAGCACATTCATTGGGTTGTCTTTCTTCCATTCTCCCAGTCAACCCTCATTGTTATCATCTATAACTTTCAAAGATATTGGACTGTGTGGTCCTCTTATTTTTTCCCTACTTCTAGAATTTATAATGAGGTGTGGGCCAATGTGTATCACAACAGAAGATTGGTATTTATATAACAAATCAAGGGCCCATATAAATAGTATTCAGATATAATGCATTTAATTGGTTATTTATCTTTACAAAAATAAAAATAAATAAATAAATAAAAATATCGGATGAGTCCTTGCCAAGTCAGGACTTCCAAACCCAGTCACATATCCATCGACATTATATCTGTTTCCAAATAAAAAACTTAAAAGACAAATCTAATACACGCACATACACAATCTGCAGACCAACACATAAAAATACCCAATTACTGATATTGTTATCCACACACACACCACAAAAACACATGAAATCTTCTAAATAATACTGGTAATCACAAACAATAGCTGACATTGATGCATAAGCTTGTGCACACAATTAAAGAACATAGATGCACAAACTTCTAACTTCAAAAGAGCATGGCTTAAATCCAATAGTTAAAATTAATAAAAAGACTATCTCACTCTGAATTTTATTGTACATGATTTTTCAGGCACCAACACACTTCCAAAGAAAAAAATTGAGAAAACCCAGTAGTTAAAAGCAAAAGAAAACAAGAACAAAAGCTTTGAATTGTTGGAGGACAAAGAAGAGTGATAGATAGTATAATAACTCAGAGGAATAAAAGTGAAAGAGTGTTATTAGGACTGACATGTCTTTAACAGCAAAGGGGAGTGCATTCAAAGGAAGCTCATGGGCTCAAGGGCTTGGTTGTAGAACGAACTTCTCCATGAATGCACCATAGTCTGAATCTCTCTCTCTCTCTCTCTCTCTCTCTCTCTCTCTCATCCTTTTAAAATGGTGAATGTTGCTTACTAATTATAATAGAATAAAAAAATTTATTTTAACTTAAAATATAATAATTAAAAGGTTAAAATTAAGTAAATATCTGCGGTTTGGGCTAAATATCAATCAGATTCAAAGCGCTCCACTTTGCTTTACCCTCGACACTTTGCACTTTAAGTGAGATTCAGTGCTCTTTTACCAACAATGGTATGTCTCTGTTTTTTTCTTTTCAATTTAATGAATAAAATTGGCCATAGTCAGCTTTGGACGCCCAGCAAAAATTGAGTTGGTGGATATACAGATTTTTCCTCTAGAATTTAACCTATGCAAATTGGCTGATGCTAACATGATAATAAATGGTTGGAAAGCTTCATTCAGGATTAGCAACATGTTTTGTTACATGCAGCTTGTGTTCTATGTCGTAGTCTACAATCAATTTATAGTGTTCATAAGGAAACGTTAGACTGGTTAATTTGCAGACCTGTATAAGAGCTTGTATTTCCCTTCTCAACCAACTTTGGAGCCAGTGGTTTGGCTGAAGATACTTATGAGATTTCCAGTACCATAGTACGTTGAATATGTCATCTACGATACCTGATTTAACACACGGTTATCAGAAAAGCATAAATACAGGTAATAGTGATTTTGTCAGGAAATAATGTTACAAACAGGTAGCATTAAGAAGAACCAATAAATAGAATGACAAGCAGCATAAGACCTGGTTCAGTGTAATAGCACTGTAATCTATACTTGTGTGCTCTTGTTAAGAGAAAGCTGCAACACCATTACATGAAGTAACATAAATATAGAAATATAATAACTGCCGGGAAAAAAAACTGCAAGAAAAGAAATCAAAAGGACGATACCTAACCTATATCCAAAATCTCGATTAATGTAATGCCGTTGAAATGAACTTCCATCATATCCATGTAGTATAGAAAAATTTTCTGCCTGCAAATTAGACAAAAATAGCCATTCAAGTCTCAAGTAATGATAATATTGTTGACACACAATCTAAACAGCCCTTTGCGTTCTTTTCCACCCAGACAAGAGCATGCATATAATTTTTTGCAATATTGAGGGCTGATTTTCAAATCTATTTGACACGTCAAATTTGGATCAGGAAATTTGGAGTGCATATATATATATATATATATTTGATAAATTGGAGTGCATATTACTTAATCTTTTAGATCATAGTTAATCCCAGAAGCTATTACTCACCAAAAAAAGGGGAAGAAGACTGGAATGCAATTGAATTGGAAAAAGAATTAGAACTAAAAGAAAAATGAAAGAAGAAGAAGAAGAAATCTAACTGGCATATAGTAGAATTGGAAGAATTGTAGAAAAAAAACTGAACCTTGCACAGAGGACATTTTACAGAAGTAGGTGGGCTAGAGTGCTTGCGTGCAACCACTTTGGTCCACTGTACAATGCAATTGTAACAAAACTTATCTGAAACACAAAAATGGAATGACTAGGCTTAATAAATAACTAAATATGATTTACAGCAGTGAATTCATTATTCCAAAAGGAAATTACCAAAAAAAAAAACCTGTGATGTGTTAATTCCCTGCGCAATTGGGAAATTTATATATAGAATTCTAACTTCTTGAGCCGTATGCAACGTAATAAAGAAATATATATATATATATATATGGGAAATATGTTCAAAATAACTTTATTTTTAATATGTAATAGAATTTCATTAAGAGAATCAACCTCTCCAAAAAAAAATTGGGGGAAAGGCTGCCTACATGACCTCTCCCAAGCCCTGCAAAAAGTTGTAGTTTTGGGCACTATGTACAACTACGTCCATGTAATAGAATTTCATTAAAAATAAAGCACAAAATAAAGTGCTACCTGGTACACGAGGTCTATATAAAAGAATAGTGAGGAAAACAAAAAGGACCAAAGAAAAAGAGATTAACATCTAAAAAATAGGTCCAAGAAGTTAGTCATGGAGAAATTGAAAGAATTGGAAGTACACTTGTATATTGTCTTGAGATAGAGAAACTTGAGATGTGGCATGGATAACTCCTTTCCCTTGAAAGTGTGTCTATCTTTCCAAAGATGCCACATGATACATGACAGAGTTATAACCCAAATATCCAAATATTCCCAAATTTCCTTTCCAAGAAGCCAACAATAAATTGTAAACAGTCACAATTCTACAGAGATGTATGTATCTACCCTACCCTAGACTCCCAAATGCTTATGTTCTTTAGTTTATTGAGATTTTCCCATGTCCCTAGTACACTGCCTGTGAACATGCATGCTCTTTTCATTTCAAAAAGACTTATATTACTTCTATAAATTTATATAAAGCTTATTGAGATTTTCCCAACAACACCACTGCCACAGAATACAAACAGACTTGCATATAACTATCCTTGTTACAATAAGCAAGTAATAACTTTAGACATGGCAAAACGGGCGGGGCGGGTCGGGTTCGGGTCGGGTCAATCGGGTTGCGGGTCAAACGGGTCACGTGTCAAAAACAGGTCACTTTAAGCGGGTCAAAATCGGGTTCGGGTCAATCGGGTTGCGGGTCGGGTCGGGTTGACCCGTATTTTTCACGTGAATTTTTTTTTTAAAATTTTTATAAAGAAAAAAACATGTATATGCTATTTGGAAAGTTATGCAATAAATTACTTGATGTAAAATGCATTATTTTGAATTTACCACTTATATCAAGAATGAACTCAGTTAAACTTATTAATACTTATTCAATAATTTTAAAATTATACAAATCCTAACATTACTATCTAAAACAAAATAACACAAAGATAAGTAAAACAAATACACAAGTTTTATTTCTACACAATATTAACATTCCAAAATATAAAACAAAATTATAAATGACTTATTGGATAACTCATTTGATAAAGAATAAAAACATATAAGAAATTTACAATCTTGAAAATTAATTTTATAATCTATTATCAGTTGTGGTTGACACTCTATTTCAATTTGAGATATACTTTAAAATTTGATTGCTACTTATTTATACATTGTCTCGTTTATGAATATCATATTATTGTTAAGCAACACACATTCTAGGAAATATCATAATTTATTTTGAAAAACCGTTTATTTTGGACATAAATTATTAAAAAATAGGTCTAAGAATTCATAACTTATGCTAATTTGATACTTTAGCTTCACTATTTTCACACTTGTGAATGTTTCTCACATGTCTACAATTTTAAATCTATGTTTTTAACTCTACTGTAACCAGATTATCTTGGCATGTACTTTGTTATTTGATATCTAAAAATATTTACTCATTACAGAATGTTCAACCATTTATCTTTCAATTAAATTGCATGTAGTTATGTAAATGTATCAATTGTTTCCTTAAAGTTCACATTAAACAATTAAATCAATATTGTCTTAGTTTTACTATTTTTTTACCAAAAAAAAAAAGTTTTAAAAAAATGGTTCGGGTTCGGGTCGGGTCGGGTTGACCCGCAAAAAACACGGGTCGGGTCACGGGTCAACCCGTTTTTGCTTCGGGTCAAAAAATCGGGTTCGGGTCGGGTATTTTTCGGGTCGGGTCGGGTCAGAAAATTTTGACCCGTTTTGCCATGTCTAAATAACTTATGCTCAGAAATTGTAGTGTTAAAGACTATAATATATAGGAAAATGTTAACAAGCACCGCATAAGTGCTTGTTAAGATTGTACAAAAGTGAGTCTCATTTAATAAAAAAATTAAATCAATAAATGAAAATGACATAAAACTAGTCCTTTTGGTTATTTAAATATTTTTTCTCTCCCCAAAGTTAACACAACTCATATATATATATATATATATATATAGACCAAAGTTGGAATGGCATTGAAGTTGAACATCACTGTCACGTTGTTCCTTGAGCTCACTGATCTTGTTGAACCCAAATGTCAATGTGTTAAGTTTGTACTACAAAAGCCTGCACTAGGTCCAGTCCGATACAACCCTGGTTCAATGACTCTTTAATCTAACGGATGAGAAGTGTGTATCAAAGGACACATGGTGAGTTGAGAAAGAAGATGGGATGTGGTAGAAGAAGCAAAGGATAAAATTAAGGACCCATTTGATAATGTTATTCTAATAACGTTATTTAAGTGTTGTGAAAATACGTATGAATAAAAAAATATTATAAAAATATATATTATGTTATTTAAATAACGAAAACTATTAAGCAACCAAATAGCCTTAAATATTTATCGAAGTGCATATGTTAAACAGTTTTCACACATGCAACTTCCACGAAATCCCCAAAGAAAAGCTAAATGATACTATTTCGTACGGTGCCGTTCTTTGGGGCCCATCATAAGGTAACAAAGACCGTACCTATCTCCGTTGAGAGAAAAGAATTAAAGAAAAGAACAAATAGTATGCTGCTAAGCTATCATACTATATGAAGCCAAATTGACTGTGATAAGATGGTCTCCATTATAGCAAATCAAGTTGTGACCCTGGGCCTCAAGCTTTCTAGTGGCAAGAGAATTTATATTGGACAAAATTTATGAACAATATTTTTTCTTTTAGAGATAATTACAACATGCTGCTAACCCCACAATTCGAACCCTTTCTCCCCTAGACCCCCAATCATTTTGTACATGGAGAGTTGTCAATTCAGTTACAAGGCCTTTGGCATGTACAATATTTTAAGTGTGGTTCTTTAGGGTTTTTTTTTTTTTTTTTTTTTTTTTTAAGATTTTGATATGTGGCCACTTAATTAAAAAATATTCTTTCATATGATGAGATAAAAGCCACATGACAAAATCTAAAAAGAGGAACCTAAAAAATAGCACCTAAATACTATTCCTAATTCTTACCCATTTATATTCTATTTTGATTTCACATGAGGATGGGAAGTCATAAATTCAAAAAAAAAAAAAAAAAAAAAAGGTTTAAACACTATTAGTATTCATTATTTGGGAAATGAAATACATGTTTTGATGACTTAACAAGTGGTGTATATCTATAAGAGCTAACTTTTGGATACACAACATTGGCTTTTAAATGCATGCAAACACTTTTCTTATCCGGATGTGAGATAAATATATTCTCTTTTTATGGTCTATTTTAGAGGAGAAATGAAGAAAGGAAAGATGTGTTTTGAAAACTTACAAGTAATGTATAAATTTTATAAAATATTACTTAAAATTTTTAGGTATGATATCTACTATTTGTAAGTGTTTAAATTTTTATCTTTTTTTTAAAAAATAAAAATTAATAAATAAAATTCTTAAATCAAAACATTTGAAATAAATGATTATGATCATAGTGAGTAACATAATCAAGATGTAGCATAGAAGAATATTATATAGATTTACCTTGGATGTGTAAGTTAAAATATAAATAGTGAAAGTAAATTTTGTTTAAAAGATTGTTAATGGCTAATGGGTGACTATGCACATTCCATTTAATTGAGCTCTCTTGTTAAATCAAAATATGACCAAGTCTAGTCATTTATTTCATGGGCATTTCAAATCAGAATGAAGTGCAAACTAAATCTTTAATTATATGCACATTTTACATTAAGGTAAAATCAATAGGATCCATTTGTTAATGGATTTTGACATTTTGTAATTGGTGATCATGGATGAGTTACTAGTATTTTTCTTAATTTAATAGGTTTTTTTGATGTGCAAGTTAAATTATTACTAAAAATAGAAGTTAGATTTTGTTTAAGAAGTGTCAAAAACTAGTTGTTGACAACATACAATTCGTATTTAATTGACTTGCATTTTGTTTCAAACTAGAATAAGACCAAGTTTAGTCTCTCTTTTTTTCTTTCTTTCTTTCTTTTTTGTATACATTTTCAATTTTTACGCAAGCAAAATAAGTCCTCTATTAACAAGGATCCACAATTAATTAGATTCCTTTTGTTAATGGATTGACATCTACTTTTTGAATAAATAAGTGGATCGATATCTAGTGATTAGTTTAGGCCTTAAGTCTGACATCGCTTGTAGAAAAAAAAAAAAAAATCTACTGATTAATGAATGAGGATGAATCGTAACCATTGCTAGTAATTGTCTTTATTCAATGGTTGTTAGGATGCACTTCATATTATATGGTTTTTTTTTTTTTCCTGGTAATCAAAGGATTTGGTACTGATTTGTACCCAACATGGCATCATCTAATAACTTATTCATGAAAAAAGAAAGCCAATCAATCTTCATATTAGTCAAGAATATTGTGTTTCAATATTATTACCTTCACAATTTTGATTAAATCAACCTCTTTTACTTGTGGTAAGCAAAAAAATATATAATTTAAAAAAAAAAAAAAAAAAAAGGATCATGATGTACTTTTTCAAAACTAGATTTTCAATTGGCTCACATGGCAATGGCATGGAATGGTTTTTTATTTTTTATTTTTTCATAATTCTGAATATTATGAAAAATTCTCTACTGAATAAAGAATATAACTAAATAATGCTAGGAGTTTTTTTTTTTTTTTTTTTTTTTTTTTTTTTTGAGGAAATAGCAATACTTATTAGAACACATAATTCCCAAAGTAATATATAAAGTTTTTTAAACAGGCTTATAATATATTACATAATCAAAGTACCACTACAAAATGACCTAACCTTTGTAGTAATAGTCTAGGGTTATAAGGACTGAAACTCTAACACACACAACTGACGTGGGATAAACATCCCTATAATTTTTTTTTTTTTAAGGAAACAGTATACTTATTAGAACACACAAACATGAAAGCAATATATAGAATTTTTTAAACAAGCTTATAATATATTACATAACCAGAGTACCACTACAAAAAAGTCTAACATTTGTAGTAGTAGCCTGCGGTTATAATGACTGAATCTCTAACAAACACAATCGATAACCATCCCTATATATATATATATATTTTTTTTTTTTTTTTTTTTTGAGGAAACATTAATACTTATCAGAACGCACAAACATGAAAGTAATATATAGAGTTTTCTTAAAACAAGCTTATAATATATAATGCTAGGAGCAGGGCCGGCTAAATGGTGGAGCAACAGATGCGGTCGCCTAAGGCCCCAAATTAAAAAAAAAAAAAAAAAAAAGACCCCCAAATTTTAACCAATATGGTTATTTATAATCAATAAATAAAATAATATTTTTTTACCAGATGAAAAACAAATAAAAAATAGAGAAAAATGCAACATCCACAATATTTTTCGCAATACTTTTACAACTAATGCTAAGTAGCAGGTTGTTATAGCCAGTTATTGATGGTAAAAAAATAATTATAGTGATATATATTTTTTCAAATAGAAAACAATAAGCAACTCAAAACCTAAGATTTGTTGTAAAAAATATTGTGAATGTTGCACTTCTAAAAAAAATAAGAATAATAATAAAAGTTTAGTTAGCAAACTTTTACTAGTTCTTATCTAAGTTTACCATTAACACTACTTTTTTACTTGCCATTATCAATCTACCACATCAACAAGTATGAAAAATTTTGTCAATTTTTTTTTTTTTTTTTATATCTATAAAATTTCTAAAAAAAGAAAAAATTCTACGTAATTTGTGTTAATTAGTAATGTAGGGACCGAATTTGAGCACTTCTACTGTTGAGAGAGTGGACTCAAGCCCGGTTGGCCCATTACAATGAATTTGTAGAGAGCGGGTTCAAGAACTCGGCCCTAGCAAACGGACAACGCCTAATGTAGAATTCCCCTCCGTTGAAGGTTGGCGCACCAGGGTTACCCTCCAAGATCGTTCCTCGGCACCGATCCGAGGAGCTTGACCGTCCCCCCTCATTTATCTGCTTCTTCCCCTTATATAGCCCCTTTCCTCACAATCTCTTTCTTCCACTTGTTGATCATCCACACCCTTCCCATCTGACTGTCCGTCCCATCAGCCGCTTTACCAGTACTCATGTGAGTTGCAACAACAAAAGCTGCCCTGTCCAGAAGTCACATCCCCATTAGTGCGGCCAGAGGGTTAGGTGAGCGCATTTAGTGTGAAGGTGACAACCTATCCTGGGCTTGCTCCCCTACTTAATGTTGGTTTCGGTCCTCCGAGGACAGGGTTATCCTTGGCGGGGCTCCGAGCAACTCAGTCCTTCATGCTTCATCCTCGGGCGCTCCTTCTTCCTCGGCATAGGCCCTGGGCCGGATGTAAAGTGGGCCGGGGTTACTAAGTTCTCAGGCCCCACAAGTAATAATTTTACATCTAAAACAAGATAATTAATTTTTGCTTTAGGCCCCCAAATGCATCAAGCCGCATCTGGCTAGGAGTTTAGTTATATTCTCCTCATTAATACTGAATCGCACCATTTTATTTACATCTTTACTTATGAGTTATAAGTTTTTTTTTTTTTAATTTGAAATAATTAAGTAGTTAAAAGATCAATTCAAATGTCTCATATATAATCATGTTTTATATAAGAAAAAAAATTCTATATTTGAATAAATGTCATAAATAATAATGTTCTATTAATTTCAATATTCAGTATATTGATGTGCAA
The DNA here is from genome assembly GCA_019022515.1 of Quercus aquifolioides. Taxonomy (NCBI): domain Eukaryota; kingdom Viridiplantae; phylum Streptophyta; class Magnoliopsida; order Fagales; family Fagaceae; genus Quercus; species Quercus aquifolioides. The sequence continues at coordinate 12,736,177 of CM032330.1, read as the reverse complement.
GAAATATAGATAATAAAGAATTGTTATATCTACATATTTGGCCTTACTTTTATGTTATTTTATGATTGATTATATATTATAGTTGTGTTATAGGTAATAAGGGCTTTACGTGCAAAGTGAGACTGTGTCAATTGCTAAGCCAACTTGAAGAAACCTGGAAGTAAAAGTAAAAGGAAAAGAAAAGAAAAGCAAAGCAAGAAAAAGTAAGAGAAGAATAAAAGAGACAAGAAGAAACCTGGGAGAGCAAAAGAAAGAAAAAAAGAAAAGTAAAGAGGGAAAAATATAAGGTTATGTTTGGTAACAGTTTGTATTTTCTATTTTCAAAAACTTATTTTTGGGAATATAAGGAAAAAACAATTTTATTGTATTTTTTAAATCAAAAACATGTTTGGTTAGTTGAAATTTAAAAAAATAGTTTTTTGAAAATAAAAATAGAAAATACGATAATATGTTGTTACTAAGATTTGAACTCTAATACTAACTTATTAAATGAGACAGATTCATTAAATTAAATATGTATTTTCATTAAATTTTGAAATTAGAAATTGAAAACAACATTTTGCATGTTTTTAGTTTTCTTCACAAATTAAGTTTTGAGAACAATTTTAGTTTTCTGTCCATTTTAGGTTGCCAAACAAATTTTTTAGTTTCAAAAATAGAAACTTGTTTTTGAAAACAGAAAATAAAGAGAAAAAACAGTTACCAAACATATCCTAAACGTTTGCTTTAGTAAGAGATATACAATGGGCTTGATTGCATGTTTGATGAGGGCCACCTTATTTCTTCACCAAAACGCGAACCTGGGATGGGAGTTCTTACTTTTGGGCAACGTTGGGATTTTACTAATTACTAAGAGCATTAGTAATGGGGATGGCATAAAAGTTGCATTTTATCCTCTAAAATTCTACTTTATCTATTATACCAACTCACTTTACAATTTACCTTACATTTCAGATTTTATTTTTATATATAACTGATTAAAATAATATAACTACAAAATAAAATAATATTAAATAAAAAATCTGTTTCTTTCTTATCTCTTTCCTCCGCTATTGGTCAAAACCACCAGCAAACCACCACCACTATTGACCAAGCAAACCACCATAAAAAACCATATTCAACTACAAATTCAGAAACAACCCAACAAACCCATACCAAACACCACCACAGACTAAACTTTCTTACACCAAACCTACCAAACCACCGCCATAGCACCGCCAGAAGACCCACCACCAAACACACAAAAAAGAAAAACAACCATTTATCCACCCACAGCCGATCTGAAGCCACCAAAGCCGTCACCCAAGGCCCCACGACCACCCTACTCCCACCAGCAACCCACAACCCGAAATCCAAGATAGACAAGCTGATTTACAGCGACCCACCCACCCAAGGCCGATCTGGCCAAACACCGATCCAAACAACCATCAAACAGCCACCGACCCAGTCTTCAAGCCGCCACCGCCACCGTCGCCATCCCCTACCTCTGCCGTCGCCGTCTCTATTCATCCCAAACTCATTTGTTCTCACCAACTCTTCCTTTTCATCATCATCATCTTCACTGAAACCTACTACCAAACAAACCCAGCAAACACTGAAACCCACCATCAAACCCATAGGAACAAATCCCCCGACCCATCAGAAAAAATCACAAACACCGGCCCTAAATCCAACCACCCAAATGCCGACATAAACACCACCCAAATGCCACCCTAATCAGACCCACACGCCGACCAAATTCGACCCAAACGCCAACCCAAACCCACCAAACAACAACCACAACGATCTATTTCTATTATAGTGAGCAATCTATGAGCTGAGAGAGGAGATAGATTTAGAGACTGAAAGGGGCCAAAGGAGAAGAGAGAAGAGAGAAGGGAAAAGGGAGAGAGAACGCAGAACAAAGAGAGAGAGAGAGAGACAGAAGAGAGGAATAAAATATATTATCATTGGTTTTCAATCTGATGAACAGTAGGTCGTAAATATAGACACCTACTGTTCATAGATGCAAGAATTTGGAATTCCCATACCTGATTGCAACTGTGTTTTTGGGTCTTAGTTGCTAAAATAGTAACTGGGGGGGTTTTTACACCCCCCATTGCTAGTGCTCTAAGAAGGCTTTAGGTTAGAGCATCCACATTAGTCTGTGTATTTTACACATCCATTTTTACACTAAAACCTACTTTTTCTATTTTACACATTCACTTTTACAAAACACACACATCAATTCATCTATTTTACAAGATATTTCAATAAAATATTCATTATACTCCATTTTTTTAATTATTTCTCTCTAACTACCTCTCTTTAATATGCGCTCTCTCTCTCTTTCTACCCATTTTTCTGATTTCTTGCTCTCTCTCTCTCTACACCCATCTCTCTGGCCTTCCACTTCCAAATCACAAAACCCATCCACCTTCCTCTTCCACCACCATCACAAAATCTCAGCCACCACCAAATCTCAACCACACACTCATCCTGGCCCACCAAATCTGATCCACCACCAAATCTCAGCCGCACAGTCACTACCCACCGCAATCGTCACCCACTCCCACAACCCACCACCAGCAAAACGACTCACCACCACCACCACCACCATCTCCCCCAAACGACCCCTGAAATCTAGTAACCCACATCCCCAAAACCCACCAAAAATCTTCGATCTCAACAGCTGAAACCCACTAAACGCCAAACGCTGAAACCGATCTCCGAGCACCGATCTATCTGATCTACGAGCACCAATCTGTCTGATCTACGAGCTAATCTACGCCACCAAATGCCACAGCTCTGAACCACCGCTCCGATCCAAGCTCCCACACGCTTCGATCCACAGCTCCCACGAGCTCCGATCCACAGCTCCGGACCATCGCTCCGACCACATTCCAATCCACAGCTCCGATCCACGCTCCCACTAGCTCCGATCCACAGCTTCGATCAGGCTCTGATCAGGCAAGACCCATACCCACGAGCTCCGATCAAGCGAGACCCACAGCTCTGATCCACAGTTCCGATAAGCATCGATCTCTCTTTGTTGTTTGTCCGTTTGGGTTTGTTTGTGTATCTTTTTGTGTGTGTGTGTGTGTGTTTTTTTTTCTTTCTTTTGAACAAGTGTATCTCTGTGTTGATTTGTTTGTGTGGATGTGTTTGGCTTAATTTTCAGTTGATTTTTGGGTTGATTCTAGGTTAATTTTCAGTTGATTTTGGTTAATACTCTGTGCTAGATTGCGGTGTTTGGTGGTTGGGTAGCTAATCTGGCGCACTGGGTTGTTGTAATGGTTGGAGAAGAGAGGTAGTTTGAGAGAGGAGAGAGAAAATAAATTAAAAAAATCGTTTACACGAGCTACAGTACCCGTGTAAATATACATTGATATTGTAGCTCATGGAAATATATACACTGTTTTACACAGTTTTACGCCCACTGATGTGGGTGTTTTTTTGCTCAAAATGTGTAAAATTTGCACTGTAGTTCTATTTTAGAAGACTTTAGCCGAGCAGATGTGAATGCTCTTAGCTGCATGTGATGAATTACAAATGAGCAAATCAAAGCAACGATAAGTAGGCTAATTTGACTTGTATTAGGAGTGGCTTCTAATATATAAACCTTTGGTCAGTTTGTAAAACTAGGGAGAGAAAATAGGGGCTAGGGATGAAGGTGTAGCATGTAGAGGTGGCTGCGTGTGGCTTCTCTGTAACTTTTCTCCATGATAGCATTATGATTATTTCTTTCTCTATTTTATTTGTAGTTTAATGCTTAGTATTTTATTTTTGTGTTTTATTTCAATTACTATGAGTTGCTAAATTTTCAATTAAGTTACGAAAGTACTCTTTTTTTTTTTCAAAAAAAAAAATTATTAAGTTAAAACATTCATTTTCAAAAGCAATTATCAAAACCAAGTCAAATTCCACTTTCAAAGGCAATAAAGGTCCAAAAAAACTCAATGAATCCATCAAAAAACTCCAAATTTAGATGCCATGCAAGTGTTTAAAAAATAAAATTGAATACAAACTCAAAATCTACAAACCTAGAACAAAACAAAATTGCAAAACTTAATAGAATAAGAAAATTCAACTTGGGCAAATCTCATATATCCAATCAATCAATCATGACAACCATTTTAATTGCATGCATGAAACAGCAATCAAAACTCAAAAAACCCTAACTGATTAGTTCTCATCATATAAAAAAAGATCCAAAATTTAGGGAAAAAAAGGGATGAAATTGAATCAAAACGAGAAACAAGAGTGGATTTAGATCTAGATATTGATCCTGGAGAACCTAATGAATACATTCTCAACTTACGATTTTAGTTTAAAAAAAAATGCGTGTAACAAACACTACAAAGATAGGGTAAAATACTATTTTGGTCACTAAACTTTGCCAAAAAAAAATTTTCTTCCCCAAATTTTAAGAAATTCTTTTTTCGTTCCTAAACTATTAAAAAGTTCATCTTTAATCTCTAAACTACTGAAAATATTTTATTTATGTCATTAAACTTGATTAAAAGTTTGTTTTTCATCCCTAAATTATTGAAAAAATTATTTTTTAATCCCAATTTTTGTCTGTTAACTATTGAAAAAATTCTTTATAAAGTTTAGGGATGAGAAAAGAATTTTTTAAAGTTTAAGTACGAAAAACAAATTTTTTGGCAAAGCTTAGAACTAAAATAATATTTTACCAAAAAAGAAAGACCCATTGATTATTTTAAACTTTAAAGTAGGGGCGTAAAAATAACCGACCAACTGATTGTACCGACCCAAATTTTAGAGTTTTTGTCGGTTTTCTATTACTTCAGTTCAGTTTTGGTTTGAGATATATAATTTTTTCGGTTTTGGTTTGGTGGTAGTGTGGGATTTTGACCGAACCGAACTGAACCGATATATATATATATATATATATTTATTTATCAAGCCATTGCTTGATAAGCGCTTTTAAGTATTTTAAAAGTTTTTAAGTTTTTAAAACCCTAGTTATATTCCAGCCGCATCTTATTCTTTTCTCTTCAGCCGTCGCTCCCTTTTTTTTTTTTTTTTTCTCTTTCTCTCACACTCTTAAAACTTTCGTCTCCCATCGTATTCCTTCCCCACACTCCTTAAAAAAGACAGAAGAAAAATCTCACTGCACATTCCCCACACCACTTAAAAAAAAAAAAAAAAAAAAACTCATTTTCTCCATCACCCCCAAAAATCTCACTGCAAATTCCCCATGTTAACACTCAAATAAAACCCCAGAAAAACTTTCCCAGCAAAAATCAAGAGCAGAGGAGCAAAAACCAGAAAATCAAGAGCAGAGGAACAAAAACCAGAAAATCCAGCCAACTCAAGGGTAAATCCAAAATCCCTCTTCATTTCTCTTTTCTTTTTTGGTTCCTGTTTCTTAAATTACATCACAAATCACACGCTTTGTTTAAAGAATTTCGATAGGCATGAGGCTGCTGTTTGGCACTTCGGCTAAGTGGGTCGGATCAGTCCGACCCGTAAAAAATTTGAGCCATTACCCAATCGGCCCCCATAGTTCTTAGACCCAACCCACTAAGCTCTTATCTTAATTCGAAATGTTCCTTTTGATTTTTGGGTGAGTTGTGTACAACAGAATACAACGAATAGATCATACTTTCAACTTTGTACTTTCTAGTTACCAGAAAATAATTTCTTCCTAAAATATTATATATATTTAATTTTCTTCCTCTATTCGTCTAAAATCCTTCCATCCAAGACCAAACAGTTTCTCATCTCTGTGTTTGTTGATCATTCATTTTCCTCTCTGTGTAACCCAGGAAATTAAAGGAAGAAAAGCAATGTTTACAACTAATGAAGTACTGCCTGAAGACTTGGTTATACAAATTTTGCTATGGTTGCCGGTGGTGTCTTTATTACGATTCAAGTGTGTCTGTAAATCATGGTATGCTCTCATTAATGGCCAAAACTTCATCAATAAGCACCTTCTCCACAACCAGACCACCTCTAACAAGAACAGGAATGCACGTTTCCTCCTTATCCAACGCCAAAAATCTTCCAATGATCATGTTTTCTCCAAGCTTCAATATGAATCTCTTGAAATATTGTCAACACAAGCTGTTCCTTCACAGTATTTTGGTATTCCTAAGCATTTAGAAATTAACATAGTGAGCTCAATTAATGGTCTCGTTTGTCTGGATCTTCATGCTGGAAACACAGATATTGTTCTATGGAATCCAGCAACAAATGAAACAAAAGTTGTTCCCAAGTCCGGTATATCCTACCCCCAAGGTAGAGCCTTAAGTAGAGATATTGGGTTTGGTTTCGACTTCAAAACTAATGACTACAAGGTGGTCAACCTGTTAGAAATCTCTGACCCAGATCCTGAATTGTATTGCTATGATTTTAATTATTTTTATGCAGCTGAGGTATATTGCTTAAGTACTGATTCATGGAGAACAGTTAGTACTTCTGCGCCCGGTTATTTTATAGACTATAGTTATTACAGGACATACACGAAAGGGATGTTTTCTTGGAGTGCAAGTATTGGTCATGATCCTGATTTCTTTCCAGGCATTTTATCATTTGATATGAGCAATGAGGTATTCCTAACAACAACATTACCAGATGGTGATTTGGAGGATCCCAATGGTACTTGGAGAATTTTTTTTGTGCTTAATGAATTGGTTTCTCTAGTTACTTTTGGTAAAGATAGAGAACAATTGGAGAATTGTTTTTATATTTGGTCACTGCTTGAATTTGGTGTAAAGGAGTCTTGGACTAAGCTATTCACTATTGGACCTCTTATGGGAATTGAAAAGCCACTAGGATTTTGGAAGAATGAAAGCTTGTTTTTGAGAAATAATGAGGGGCAATTGCTCTTGTATGATCCCTCGGCCCAAAAAATTACTAATCTTCAAGTTGATGGACGACCGATGCAGATGATTACTTATGTTGAGAGCCTAATTTCTCTCAAATGAGGAAATGATCTTGAGGAACAAGGCAATTCATAAAAATGATTCAATACTCATCTATATCTCAGCAATAAGTGTTTGCAAGCAACATCATGATTGTTTACTATATTTTTCTAATAAAGTGTTAATGTTTCCAAGTGATGTCATTTTTTTTTTTCTTGGGAAGTGATGTGTTTTTCGACTGGTATTTTATATCCTTATTTTTATTGAAATAACCAACAGCCATAAGCAAAGGGAAAATAATTTTATGATTAAGATAGCATACATGAAAAAAGAGAGTTCTTGACAAAAAATTTTCTAATACAGTACTTTTTCAATTTATACTGCCTCATCTCTCCCAAAAAACAATGTAATTCTACCTCATCACACAAATCATGATCCAACAACCAAATCAAGGTATTTCTTTTTAACCTCCTATCCTTGTATGTCTCTAGTATTTTATAGTCTATCAAAAATCAAGAAATATTTAGCATCAAAATCATTTTTAAAAGAGGGAAAAAGGAAAGAAAAGAAAAGGAATTTGCACTTGAATCATTAATTAGTCTATTAAAAAAAAAATCAAATAGGTGGCAAGCAAAACCACCAAAATGCACATTTTCAAAACACCTAAACACGCCATTTGAAAGCACAACCAAGAACAAAGGGGAAATAAAGTGATAAAAGAGGAAAATGTTAATGGTTTTGAGGAAGTGTTTGTATCAAATTATAAAATAAAATAAAAAATAGAAAGCTACATCATATGCCAAGAGTTGAATATGAGGAATATGCGTGCTTTATTTAAGCAGCATTCTTCTCATATGCTTGTTCTTTTCATAAGATATCATATTATTATTTGTAATTTATTCATAATATAAATAGTTCCTTTTGAAGAAAAGTTGTATATAAATTTCAACAATAAAAGATTGGTGAATCTAATTTTTATAAACTTATAAAAGAAATCATTTTATCTAAGTAGTTCAAATAATATAATTTCCACTATGATTTATTTATTAATTATTAAAATAGTTTTGTAAAGTTACAAACAATTTAGTCATAGACTCTTAGAATTTATTATATGAAAATGAATAATTTAATTAATTAACTCGTGAACAAATTTAAGCATGTTCAACTATAAAATAAGTCAAGCTTAAATACGCAATCTACTTTGTTGATGATCTCGATCTCATCTAAATTCGTGTTTGAAATAAGATGAAATGAATAATCCTAAATTTATAATACTTGGCAGGTTAACAACCTAACAAATTTTGATTGATGGAATATAATACTTGTTACCTATCAAATTTTTTTTTTTTTGGCCTTTTGTGTTAGTCTTTTTATTGTTATAAATTTAGCCAAACTAGTTAACTTTTTGAAAATAAGCTAATTTTTAATTTTTTTGTTACAGGTTTAGCATAAAAGCTATTAATGCTACGTTTGTTTCAAAGTAAAATATTCTCAAATATTTTACTAAAAATATTTTCATTTTACGGTGTTTGGTTGTCTATGTGAAAGTGGAAAAAAAAAATGTAAAATGAAACAAATTTCTTAATCTCACAACCCATCAAATCCAAAGAACCACCACTAGATCAGTAAAAACCAACCCACCACCAATACATGAATAACTGGGGAATAGGTACACTTTAATTACTTTCCATTTGTAAACAAATTTACCAAAACATCAGACATAATAAAGATGATATAATAACCACTAGTAATTAGTCAATTATCGACTTGGTACTTCCTCAAATTTTAAAATTAAGTGCACCGTCTCACACTTCTTCATTGTCACTTGCAAATGGTCTACAATTGCTTCTCAGCTGCTAAGAAGAACAAATAATGAGATTAAAAAAAAAAAAAAAAAAAAAACCACTAGCACACCAGCCTCAAAAAAATGCTTGAAACAAAACTCAATAGCATAAGAAGAAAACCACCCAAACCACTACCATAGTGGCTTGAACCCAACACCTGACCACTTATATCCTCCTATTGGAGAGGAAAAAAATGAAAAAGATGGCCGACCACCCACTGCAACCCATAACATAGTCACAACCAGAATTCATTTCAGCTACCCACCAAAACCCACAACTCAGCCACCACCAAGACTCACAAAACATCCTAGCCATCCACCACAACCCATAAACCCAGCCACCCATGACCCATAAACCATCCGAAAACCCAAATTGGTAAGCCACGCAGCAATAAAGGGAAACAAAAAAATAAATAAATAAAAAGACCCAAAACTGAGATTAAAAAAAATGAATCAACGACGGTGGAGGTGGCCAAGAAACAGTAGGGCTGATGGAGGATAACGGAAAGAAAAAAAAGAAAAAAACTTAGGGAGATGAATCAATGGGTGGTGCTGATGGTGGTGGTAATGAGTGGCGCCGATGAGTGGATCGATGGCCGGTGAGTGGATTGATGGAGGTCTGGTTTGTGGAAGGGAAACTTTGATATTGAGAAAGCACAGTGTCGAGAGAGTAGGGAGAGATGACCGGGTGACTTTTGTAAAATATTTTACACTTGTTTTTAAGTGTAAAATATTTTACAGGTGGTAGGCCTGATTTTTCCCTTTAACTGGAAAATATTTTACAGTGTACCATATTTTACATCAAAATAAACACCCTAAAATGGGTAAAATATTTTCTTGAAAATATTTTGTTTCAAAATAAATAGAGTGTAATTGAAAACTATATATTTGATCTCATATTTAGTAAATAAGCTACTAAAAAATTACAAGATACCAAAAAGACCTTTAGTGTTAGTTTGGTTTCCACATTTACTGCATTTTAGCGTTTGCGTTTTGGGCATGGGACCCACGCTATAGTTGCACGCAGTAAACGCGTCCTTCTTCTTTTTTTTTTTCTTTTTTTTTTTTAGCCGTTAACGTTCACCTTTCCTGTGAACAGTGCACCCGTGCACTGTTCACGGGTTCTACAAATTACACTTTTAGCAACTTTTTATTAAAAATAGGTCTTACGATACTATTCACACATTTAAAAATTATTTTGCTACAACATTTTCAGTTTTCAGTTTTAGCAACAATAAGTTATATCCAAACGGAATAATTTAAAAAATGGAAAAAAACATTTTTTCCCTTTATGTTTGGAATAGTACATAATTTCTCCCATGATCTTTGAAACCAAGCAATATCCTTTATTGTTTTGGAAATGAGAAAAACCCCACTCTGTTACTCTCTTTTTTAAACTTACCAAAATATTTTATTTTCTAGAATATTCCTTCGTGAAATTTCTATAATATGCCAACTAATAGTAAAACTCCAAAATACCCTCATAACCAAACGTGAGAAAACACAATCTGCTAACTAAACTTATATACATGATTTTGCAAAAATGATATTAATTGGGAATCAAAAAATCCAATCCTACACGTAATTTTTTTTTTAATTTTAAAAAATCATATTAATGTGCTGCTTTAAAAAAAATGGCAAGATCCACAACAGCGATACACAACCGCAATTAATTACCAGTCACTCCACTCTCAGGTGCTGCTCCTCTTCTCTCTTCTCTTTTTATCATTTTACTTGAAAATAAAAAGAACAACACTGTTATTCATCTATCCAAACAACACCGTAATTCCACTCTTAGTTGCATCAGCCGCCAAAAGCAGCTTAAAAACAACACTAGTGTGAGTTGCCTCATTTAAAAATTAAAATCCCAATCTCTTTGGACAAGTTTAGGATCACAAATTTTTTTCACACTTTTTTGCCACAACTATGGTATGGCAGAGTATAATTGGTAAAAAAAAAATTGTGAGTCTAAGTGCAAGTGATGATTAACAACTCACAATCTACCATGACAAAGTTGTGACAAAAAAATTATAAAAAAATTTGCGGTCCTAAATTTACTAAATTTCTTTGGAGAAGTTAATCACCCATGAACACGTGGTCATGAGATTCTATAACATCATCTTGCCATAACAGCACCTACTGCATCTAGGATAACTATACCCAAGAACGTTAATAATAATAATAATAATTATTATTATTATTATTATTATTCTTCAAAATTACGTGTGCAATTGTGTTTACTAGGGTTTGTTTATGAAAGTATTTTTGGGATTTTGTTATTAGTTAGGCTTTTTATACATTGCACAAAGGAATATTCTTAAAATGAAAAGATTCTAGTAAGTTTAATGGAGGGTAATAAAATGGGAGTAATTGCTCATTTCTAAAATATAGGAGAGGACATTATTTGGTTTCAAAATTATGAGAAAATTTGTGAATTACCTCTCAAACATAAAGAGGGGACAAATGCATTTTTTTCCTTTAAAAAAATATGAGATGCATTTCTAGATTAATATGGTAGAGTAGTTGGGACAATGTTGTTTTCAATACTCCCAAAATAAAGAAGGCTAGTCACTAACTTTATTGATCCCACTCTTATTTTTTGTGAGAATTAAGGAGTGACCCTTTTTCTCAGGATTGTTAAAAAAAAACCATATAGGATGAACTAATCAACTAGATTGGACCGAAAATCAAGCTTGGTTTGATTTTCTGATAGATTCAGTATGATTGGTCCTCAGTTTTAAAATTCTTGGGTTTCTGTCTCGGTTCCAAATTTGCAAAAAAATAGATTGGAGTAGACTGAGCAGGATAAACCTGTAAGTATATTATTATTTTATTTTTTTTGTATTTGATTTATATTTTTAAAAACCATTATAATCATATTTTTATCTTCTTAAAAAAATTAATAAAATGTTAAGATTAAAACCGTTGTAATAAATGATTATTACCATAGAATAATACCATATCGATTCTAACTAGGATGTATAAAAGTTAAAATATTAATAGTGAAAGTAAATTTTGTTCAAAAGATTGTTAATGGCTAATTGGTGACAATATGCACATTCCTTTGAATTGAGGTGTCTTGTTAAATCAAAATATGACCAAGTTTAGTCATTTATTTCATGGGCATTTCAAATCAAAATGGAGTGCAAGCTAATTCTTTAATCATATGCGCATTTTACATTATGTTAAAATCAATAGGATCCATTTGTTAATAGATTTTGACACTTTGTAATTGGTGATCATGGATGAGTTGCTAGTACTTTTCTTAATTGAATGGTTGTTTCGATGTGCAAGTTACATTAATACTAAAAATAGAAGTTAGTATTTGTTTAAGAAGTAATGCCATTGTCAATAAACAATGTTGACATCAATCATATTATGTTCTTGCTTGGCATGATGTATATATATTATATTTATATAAGTCATCGATCATGATGTACTACTTCAAAACTAGATTTTCAATTGGCTCGTGCCAATATGCCATGAAATATTTTTCATTTTATTTAATTAATTAATTTACAATACTTTTGTTACGTAGTACGTACAGCCGCCTAGAAAAGAAAAGAATAAGAAAATTCCAAGTCACGTTCTTTCTAGTCTAAAATTTACAAACAATTAGATCAAGACAACCAAATTCAACATAAGACAAGAATTTTTATACATTAACATTTTTTTTTCCCTGGTTTGTTTCTTTTAATTTCAACAATCTCACATACCGAATCCTGATCAAGTTCTCAGTAGACTGGAAAATGTTGATATTGCCAAATTATTTCTAGAGCATCCTTGATTGGGTCAATTTTTTTAATACCAGAGATATTTACGAAAGAATAAAAAATGGGGCATTTTAGCCCTTTTATTTGGTTGACCATGCATTTCTACGTTCTCAGTCTTCCATATATGGTATATCATTAATCCAGGTTGGCTCTAGACTTAGGCTACTTAGCAGATCGAGGCGTAAGACCCCCCCTCCTTCAAAAATTTTACATAAAGCTTTTATGGCCACCTTTTAGAGAGAGAGAGAGAGAGAGAGAGATGAAAAACTATGATATAAAATTTTAAAGAACTATTATTTAATTGATTTTTAAACATTAAAAAATCTCTCTTAAATTAACCCATAAGTTCTCAAACTAGACGTGTCAAATACTCCATTCTTCATGTGAAATTACACTTTTTACATAAAATTAATAAGGTGACCACCAAGTTATAGTCAAAGGGAAAATTTCTCTGCCAATTGGTAAAAACTTTGAAGTCTTCTTTATTGTCGAGTTTTTCAAATAACTTGAGATATATGAATAATGTAAAAACTGAAGCCGATCGACACATGAAAAGACACGAAACTGATATGGATTTTTAGTGGGGGGAGAAAGAAAAAAAAAAACCAAAATTAACCGCTAATTAATAATTTCATTCATATATAAAAGAGACATTACACTGATAAAATTGAAAAAGATAAAAAAAAAGAGAGAGACATTACAAGTAGGATCCCTCGTATAGGAGATATTTATTCTTATACTTAGTCTCACTCTTTCCAGTTGACACTAAGGCCGAGGGTAGTCAATTGGATTAATACACCCTTTCTGAACCACTGGGCAATCCATCGGCACGTTGGTTATTTTGTTGAAGCAAAGATATATTTGGAACAATTGGAGAGTTCCAGTTATGCTCCTGTTGCATTGCACGGTGGGCCAAAATCCAGTTGATGCATGAATTGCGGTCCGAACGGCTCCGACAGTGGTTGGGTTACCACATAAAATGCCTACAAAAAGGGGTTTCGGGAAACTTAAGTTAGTTTTTATTCAGTAAAATATATAAATTATAAAAATGTTAGCAAGAATTAAATTATCTTTATACAATACAAAATATAAAGAACCTGCTGCTTGAAGTATGCTATACAAGTCAATAGAAGTCGCCACTCTAAGAGCTGTTACAAAATATGTCAACTGATCTGAGTAAAATGGATCCACGCATGACCCATGTTTCTCATATTCACGCCCCCAAAAAGCTTCATTTGGACCGTACATGTTTGGCCAACATTGTATTAAATTATTCCTAACAGCATCAGGTATCTGCCAAAATAATAAAAAATAACAAATAAGTAGAACTCCAGTATAATATTATTTGCCCTTTAACTAAAAATAAAAAGAAGCAGAAGATTACAATACCGAAGCATTATTAAATTGTGTACTTGCGGGGTATAGTCTGCAGTCATCAAGAGGTGGAAAATGATACCGTTGAGGCCATAGGCCATGCAGGGTGAAAGCCGGTGTTGCAGACCGACTTTGCCCATTGGAAGACCACGGAGTAGTAGTCATAAGGGAGAGGTAAGGGGTTTGGTGGTTGGGAGTGGCTCTGACCACCATAGCTGCTAGGAACAAGAGAAGGAGATTCATTTTCATTTTTGATTGTGGAGAATGAGAATGAGACGGGTTTGGAGAATGAGAATGAGAATGAGGCAGGTAGGGGTTTATATAGAAGTTAAGATGCATATTTCGATTACCACTACATTCCATTTAATTGAGCTCTCTTGTTAAATCAAAATATGACCAAGTTTAGTCATTTATTTCATGGGCATTTCAAATCAGAATGAAGTGCAAGCTAAATCTTTAATTATATGGGCATTTTACATTAAGGTAAAATCAATAGGATTCATTTGTTAATGGATTTTGACACTTTGTAATTGTTTCTTTCAAGTGCCTAGTGGTTGTTTCCATGCATGTGTGAATGGTATAAACTGAGGAAGTATACAGGAAGAAGTTAAGATATTTGATTGGGAGATGATAATTAAATGCTAAATGGTATCAACTCTTACAAATATAGCTAAACGTGTAGTCAGGAGCTTGCTAGCAGCTTCGTTTTATAAAAAACGAGAGCAATATGAAACTAAAGAACTAAAGAAAGTGATTGGCACACTTAAAAATGAATGTGTTTTGAAAACTTACAAGTAATGTATAAATTTTATAACAGTACTGATGGAGTATGAATTCGTCAGTCACTGAGTGTTGCCAGACGATGTACTTAGCCTCTTGGAAAGAAGTTTCTTAGAGACGGTCACCGGTGTGGTGCCTGCCACAACACCTCCGATGCTCAAGTTAGAGTCAAGAATTGTACAAGAATAATATCTCAAAATAGCACCAATCTAAAGAATATCGTACCTCTTCTATGGGAGAGTGTGGGGGATTTATATATGTTGTTGTAGGTTCTAGCTGTTGTACCATTTATGGAGGCTTAACTTCCCTCCAGGTAACGCTTCCTGGCCTCATCATGTGGCTTTAATTAGGTCCCAACGGTCTGTCCAGCTGGGTCTGTAACTGTCATTGTCATTTACTGATGGTATTGAATAGAATGTTATACTCGTCAGTCTCGTGTTTCCTCGTCATTGAAGACTCTTCTCGTCGGTATGATTTACCTCTTGCAAGACCTACTTCGTCGATCCCATCAGTTGCCCCCGGATTCCGAGGTCGTTAAAACGTGTCGTGACGACCAAGGAAGGTGAAAGGTTTCTAGGTGGTAGGCGGTTGGGTTTTCGAGCCGTATTTAATGTGCTGTGGCAGTTCCTTTTGGGTTGTGGCCCACGTGGCGCTTTTTGATTGGAGGAATTAATGCTTCACATGATGAGTCTCCTTGATTTTCCCGCTGGTTTTTCAGCTTCCCAATCTTTGGTTTTAAACTTCCCCTCTCCTCATCATTTTCTTTTTGCCTTTTCGAAAAAAAGAACTCCTCCATTGTCGCTCTGGTTCTCATCTTCTCCGCCTTCTTTCCCAACGGTTTTCTTTTTGCGTAGTGTCACGGTTTCCTTTTCCGAGGTAATTCCTCCCTTTCTGCCTCCTTTTTACCTTGTTTATTTTTGTTATCATAAACTTCTGATCTTTTATTTCTTCTTTGCTTGTTGCTTTTTCTTTGCTTGCTTTTTCCTCTTTGCTTGCTGTTTTCTTCTTTGCTTTTCTAGCTTTTTCATGGTTAGTAGCTCTGAGGTTAAGTTAGGGTGCCCTTCAATTTCATTCCTTTTCGCTCGATTAGGAGGGGGTTTAGGAACTTTTCCTTACCTAGAAAACTTTGTTTACGAAGGCAATAGTTTGGCTGTAGCGTTGGCTGAATTATTGCCAATCCTACATCAATCCGTCGAGTGGTTTGATGAATTAGTGAAGGAAAGGACGATGTCAGAGGTCAGGTCTAGCGAACTTGAGACTGGGTTGTCGTCTAGCGGCGGCCCAGTAGAAGGGGATACGGCCATTTCTGTCTCCCGTGAGGCTAGGGCTTTTTATGCTCTGGAGGAGAGGTGTGGGTTGGACGATGATACCCTTAAGAGATTTCGGGATAGATTCCAATTCCCAGATCGGGTTAGGGTTCGTCTGCCCAACAAAGAGGAACGGGCTTGCCACTTCTTCCCAGGCGAGGTGTGCTTTTATGAGTCCGCCTTCGTCTGTGGGTTGAGGTTTCCCGTCCACCCCTTTGTGATGGAGCTGCTAAACCAGTTTGGCATTGCTCCCGGGCAACTTATGCCAAATTCGTGGAGAATATTGGTCAGTTGTATGGGAATATGGCTGGCTGCCCTGGACGGAGATATGCTTAGGGTCGATGAGTTCACTTACTTGTATCGCCTGAAAGCGTCGAAGGAGCACGGGTACTATGAACTGGTGCCTTGGGAGAGGAATACTAGGATCGTCAAGAATTTACCCTCGTCCTTCAGATACTGGAAGTCCAGATTTTTCTTTGTATCTGGGGATGATTTTGAAACTCCCTCGGGCGAGGTTTGGGGTGATCTCCCGAGGTTGCATCGTCAGTGGGGAACCCCGACATTAGGTGCGTTAATACTCCCTTTGATATATTAATCTTCTGCAACTTTACCCTTATCGTCACTGACTCTATTGTCTCCTCTTCTGTGCAGTTAAGAGACGACCCAAATTGAAGAGCAGATACAGGAATCGGGTCCAGAAGGCGATCGAATACGCACAGACGATCGAAAATTGGGACGACCTTATTGATCCTAGGACACTTGCCTTTTATTGTCTTAGGCCAGATCCGTCTGACTTCGTTCGGAGAAATCTTGAAATTGAGGGAAAAAGGAGTAAGTATTTAATTCGTCAGTGTTTGTCTCTTACGCAGCAGGTTGTTTTTTTTTTTTTTTTGACAAGCGTTTCCTTCTTGCAGAGATGACGACAAAATTTAACAAGGAGATGTATGCCAAAATGAGATCCAAGAAGGACGAGCCCCTATCCACCTTGGGAAAAAAGGCTGTGCGTGTCACTGGGAAGAGTGGCTTGGCACCTCCAACTGCTTCCGTCAGCCCAGTCGTGTCAGGGGTGGCAACGACGAGGACTGCTTCTCCCACGACCTCAGTGGAGGAGATCGAGGGTACTCCATCTTCAAAAAGACCAAGGATGCCTGAGAAGGAGAAGGAGAAGAGTGTTCTTCGTCCATCCACCCTTTGGAATGACGAGAGGCTGGCTGTGGATAGGGCCCACGAGGTGGTGACCGCTGTGGACCTGAAGGCTTTGTCGGGTGTCCCGTTTAATGATGTGGTGGCTCGACATATCCACAAGCTCGTACAGGTTAGCTTATTTCTGCCCCTTCCTTTCTTCGTCCTCTTCTTCGTTCCATTTCTTTTATTGACGATAAAAAAAAAATTTTTAGGTACTGGGTGAGAGCATGCACATTGCTTCGGAGTATCTTACTCAGGAGACGAAGGTAGCATCTATGACGTCCAGGATGGAGACCTTGGAAGCGGAGAACTCCACACTGCGGAGAAATCTTCTTGACTCTATGGGTGAGTCTGCTTCCCTGAAGGAGAAGTTGAAAAAACTAGATGACGAGATTAAGGTGGAGCGTCAGTTGACGCAAGAGAAGGATGAGCAGCTCTCAAGTGCCAGGGAATCACTGAAGACGATAGCTGCGAGGTCGGTTGAGGCATTCCAGACAACCGACGAGTATAGCACCGTCTTGTTCAGCTGGTACTTCAAAGGGTTTGAGCTCTTGAGGAGGTACCTGTTAAAACATCCTACTGGAGTGGACATGGAGAAGCTGGATCTGGAGGAGATAGACCAGGAAATGTCTGCTGACGAGGCTGGCCAGTCTTCTGCCATTGTTCCCTTTGCTTGTCAGAATACCCCCGTTGACGACGCTCCAGCCGGTGACGATGCCGCCAACGCCTGACCCTGACACTTACGAAAATTTTTGTTGTGCAAATTTCCCTTTTTTTTTTTCTTTTTTTTTTTTTTATATATATGGGTGCCCATCGTGTTTTCGGGTCAAACCTTTGAACAATTTGCTTGTCCATTTTGACAACGATATTGGCAACCCAGTGTTTATGGGTTTTATTGTGAAAACAAATGGAAATTGCCCTTGGTTTGGGGACCTTAACTGAATCTTACATGCTTACTTAGATTTATCACAAGCTTACTTGCATTTCATGATTGTCTATGTATCTGATGAGTTTTGATCTGGCTTCACATGCTGTGCTGAGTACATTGTCGTCAGTAGTTTACATCCGTTAGTGCGGAATCTTACTACTTAGCCATTTTTTGGCTTTTCAATAACTTAATTTGTTACCGTCAGTAGTTTACATCCGTCAGTGCGGAATCTTACTACTTAGCCATTTTTTGGCTTTTTAATAACTTAATTTGTTATCGTCAGTAGTTTACATCCGTCAGTACGGAATCTTACTACTTAGCCATTTTTGGCTTTTCAATAACTTAAATTGTTGCCGTCAGTAGTTTACATCCGTCAGTGCGGAATCTTACTACTTAGCCATTTTTGGCTTTTCAATAACTTAAATTGTTGTCGTCAGTAGTGTACATCCGTCAGTGCGGAATCTTACTACTTAGCCATTTTTGGCTTTTCAATAACTTAAATTGTTGTCGTCAGTAGTGTACATCCGTCAGTGCGGAATCTTACTACTTAGCCGTTTTTTTGGCTTTAGGTGACTAGTACCCGTGCTAGGGATATTTCCTTCGTCAGTTACCTTCGGTTGCATAGACCTGCTCACAGAATAATATCAGCTGAATGGATTCTTTATTGATTTTGATAACAAGTACATTTGAGTGTTACGTCTATTGATGATACTTCTTTAAGTGTTCAATGTTCCATGGCCTCGGGAGTCTTTGTCCGTCCAGAGTCTCAAGGTGGTAGCTTCCCTGTCTGGAGTAATGAATAACCCGGTACGGTCCTTCCCATGTGGGGCCAAGTTTCCCTTGAGTTGGATCTTTGGTCGCCAGAGTTACTTCGCGCAGGACGAGGTCGCCGATGTTGAGTCGTCGGAGTTTCACCCTTTTATTGTAATATTCTGTCATCTTTTTCTTGTAATCTGTTATCCGGCTGCAGGCTTTATCTCTGACTTCGTCTAGGCAGTCCAGGTTGACTCGTAGGTGATCGTCGTTGTCTTCCTCGCTGAACATCTCTCGCCTGGTGCTGGTTACTCCAACCTCGACTGGGATCACTGCCTCAATTCCGTAAGTAAGTCTGAACGGGGTCTCTCCCGTCGGGGTTCTTGTTGTTGTTCTGTAGGCCCACAAGACGTTGGGTAGTTCGTCTGGCCAAGAGCCCTTTGCGTCATCTAACTTCGTTTTTATGATTTTGAGTAGAGTCCGGTTCGTCACTTCTGTTTGTCCATTTGCTTGAGGGTGGCCTGGTGATGAGAAATGGTTCTTGATGCCCAGACCAGAGCAGAAATCCTTGAAGCCTTGGCAGTCGAACTGTCGCCCGTTGTCTGATATGATCGTCTGTGGAATCCCGAACCTGCAGACTATGTTCTTCCATACGAAGCTCCGGATCTTTGCTTCGGTGATAGTTGCCAGTGGCTCTGCCTCAACCCACTTTGTGAAGTAATCTATAGCGACGAGTAAGAATTTTACCTGGCCTTTGCCCAAGGGTAATGGGCCAACGATGTCAATTCCCCACTGTGCAAATGGCCAAGGGGACGCTATCGTCGTCAGTCTTTCGGCTGGCAGTCGTTGAATGTTCCCGAATCGCTGGCACTTGTCACACTTCTTGACGAACTCCATTGCGTCCACCTGCATAGTAGGCCAAAAATAACCTGTTCGCATAATTTTGCTTACCAAGGATCTAGGGCCTGCATGATCTCCGCAGATTCCTTCATGGACCTCTCTTAGGATGTACTCAGCGCCTTCTTCGTTCACACACCTTAAGTAGGGCATTGAGAAGCCCCTCTTGTACAGAGTGTCATTAAGAATTGTGAATCTGGCAGACCTCTTCTTGATCTTCCTGGCCTCGTTTGTGTCTTGGGGGAGGTGTCCATTCTGAAGAAAGGATACAATGGGCGACATCCAGCTACTTGTGTTCTGGATTGCAAAGGTTGAAATTTCTTCTATGCTGGGGTTCTTCTGTACTTCCATCATCAGGTCTGCATTCGACCCCGTTTCTTTCGACGAGGCTATCTTCGATACTTCGTCTGCTGCCATATTCTGGCTTCTGGGAATCTGGACGAACTCTACCTCTTCGAACTCTTGAGTCAAGTGCTTCACCAACCTGAGGTATTTCTGCATTCTTTCTTCCTTTGCTTCGTATTCTCCCTTGATCTGCCCAATTACTAGCTTTGAGTCGTTTTGGACTAACAGGGTCTTTGCTCCAAAAACTTTCCCTAGCCTCAACCCCGTCAGAATCCCCTCATACTCGGCTTCGTTGTTCGTCGCCGGGAATTTCAGCTGAACTCCATACTTCAATACTTCTCCGTCAGGGGTGGTTATGACGACCCTTACTCCTCCCCGCTTTTGGGCTGACGAACCGTCGGTCTGTATTACCCAAGGTTTGCCCTTACTGGCAAGGTTTTGTTCGTCCGGAAGGGTGAACTCGGTGATAAAGTCTGCCAGAGCCTGTGCTTTAATGGCTGCCCTGGGATGGTACTCTATATCAAACTGGCTAAGTTCAATTGCCCATTGGACCATTCTCCCTGCTGCCTCGGGCTTGCTCATGGACTTCTTGATAGGCTGGTCCGTCATTACCCAGATTGGATTTGCCTGGAAATACTGACTGAGCTTGCGTGAGGCAATTATCAACGCGAACGTGATTTTTTCGATTTTTGGGTACCTGGACTCAGCCCCCTGGAAGGCTTGACTGATATAATAAACGGGGAGTTGTATTCTGTTTTCTTCGCGGATCAGAGCTGCGCTGACGGCTGTAGACGAAACAGCTAGGTATAGATACAGGTTCTCTCCTTCTTTTGACGGGCTTAGGAGAGGTGGATTGCTCAGGTAGCGCTTGAGCTCTTGGAAAGCCGCTTCACATTCGTCGGTCCAGGCGAAGGCCTGCTTCAGGGTCTTGAAAAAGGGGAGGCATTTATCCGTTGCTCTAGAGACGAATCTGTTGAGGGCGGCGATCCGTCCTGTGAGCTTTTGGACCTCCTTGACGGTCTTGGGTGACGCCATGTTGATTATGGCCTGAACCTTCTCCGGATTTGCTTCTATTCCTCTCTGGGATACCATGAATCCCAAGAACTTCCCTGAGGCTACACCAAACACACACTTACTTGGATTCAGCTTCATTTGGTATTGTTTGAGAGTGGCAAATGTCTCTCTGAGGTCGTCCAGATGGGTAAGCTCTTCCCTGCTCTTGACGAGCATATCATCCACGTAAACCTCCATATTCCTGCCTATCTGCCTGCTGAACATTCTGTTCACTAACCTCTGATAAGTAGCACCTGCATTCTTTAGTCCGAAAGGCATTACCTTATAGCAATAGAGGCCTTGGCTGGTGACAAAGGCCGTTTTCTCCTCATCCTCGTCAGCCATTTTTATCTGGTTATATCCTGAGAAAGCATCCATGAACGTCAATAGCTTGTGCCCGGCTGTGGAGTCTACGAGCTGGTCTATTCTTGGAAGGGGGAAACTATCCTTCGGGCAGGCCCTATTCAGGTCCGTGAAATCTACGCACATCCTCCACTTCCCATTTGCTTTCTTTACCAGAACAGTATTGGCCAGCCAGTCTGGATAGTACACTTCCCTGATGAAACCTGCAGTCAAGAGCTTCTTCACTTCGTCAGCGACTGCCTGATCTCTTTCTGGTGCGAAGACTCTTCTTCTCTGCTTGACGGGTTTCTTCTCTGGGTCTACATTCAACCTGTGTAGGATGATTTCCGGGGATATACCTGGCATGTCGTCATGGCTCCAAGCAAAGACGTCCAGGTTTTGCTTAAGAAACTGGACGAGCTTTGTTCTCATTTCGGGGCTCAAGGTCGTCCCTATCCTGGTTGTTTTGGTCGTTTCTCCCTCAATTAGTTGCACTGTTTCTAGAGCCTCCACTTTTTCTTCTTGCTTCTCTTCAATTACCCAGGTGTGATTTTCCTTTGCGGCCAATACGGCCTGGTAACATTCTTGAGCTAAGACTTGGTCTCCCTTAACTTCACCAACCCCGTTTTCCACAGGGAACTTTACCTTTAAGCAATAGGTAGATGTGGACGCCTTCCACTTGTTGAGGGCAGGTCTTCCAATGATGACGTTATAGGAGGAGGGGCAATCCACCACTAAGAAATCCAACTGACGGGTCAGTTGCTTTGGGTATGTTCCCACTGTCACTGTCAGCGTTACTATGCCCTTGGGGTAGACCCTGTCACCACTGAAACTGACGAGGGGGGAATCAAAAGGACGTAGCCTTCTGGGGTCCAGCTTCAACTGTTGAAATGCAGGGAAGTAAATGATGTCAGCAGAGCTACCATTGTCCACGAGGATCCTTTTGGTGTTGAACCCTTCTATGGTAAGCATTATGACCAGGGGGTCGTTGTGGGGCTGTTTTACTCCCCTGGCGTCGTTTTCATTGAAAGTCATGTCTTGCTCGGTTCGTCTCTGCTTCAACAGGGGAGTCGTGTGGACGCTGTTCACCTGACGTTGGTATGCTTTTTGAAGGGACCTGAACGAACCTCCGGTGACGGGTCCACCTGTGATTGTCTGTATTTCCCCGACCACATTCTGAGGAGGTTGGGACTGACGGTCATTCCCCCGTGACGAAGCCTCGGGTTGGCCTTTGTTCCCGTCCCGAGATCTACTATATTCACCCTTCTTCACAAATTTCTATAACTTCCCCTTTCGTATCAGCTCCTCTACCTGCTCTTTGAGGTCCCGACAGTCCTCGGTGTAATGGCCATGGTCTTTGTGGAACCGGCAGTACTTGTTCTTATCGCGAACATTGGGAGACGAGTGTAACGGCCGCGGCCACTTTAGGTAATGCTCGTCCTTAATCTGCGTTAGGATTTTATCAACAGGCATTACAAGAGGAGTAAATTTTACCGTCCGAGGATTCTTATCATCCTTTCTTCTGCTTCCGTCACTGATTCGGCGATCTGGACGCTCACGCTTTTGCCCCCTACGGTCGTCTTCCTTTCTACCCTTGTCTCCTGGCCTCTCAATGTCCCCGATGGCGGCCAGTGCGTCTTCCGCGTTCATGTACTTCTGTGCTTTGAGGAGCATTTTAGTCATTGTTTTCGGGGGATTTTTTGCAAGCGACGAGACGAGTTCTCTGGATCTCAACCCAGCCTTAAAGGTTGTTAGCTGCACCTTGTCATCAGCCTCGTCTACCTCCAGTGTCTCCCGGGTGAAGCGTTTCACATATGACCTCAAAGTTTCCCTCTCTCCCTGCCTGATGGTGAGTAAATGATCTGCGGTTCTCTTTGGTCGTTGTCCTCCAATGAAGTGACGCAAAGGCATTGCTCAACTGTTCGAAGGTGTCGATGGACGATGTGGGCAGCTTTGTGAACCATTCCCGTGCGGCTCCCTTGAAAGTGGTTGGGAAGGAACGACACAAAATTTCGTCTGGGGGCTGCTGGAGTCCTAGGGTCGTCTTAAATGTGTTAAGATGATCCTGGGGATCTTTTAGCCCGTCAAACGGTTTGAGTTGGGGCAGCCGAAATTTTGACGGCACTGGACAGTCGAGGACGGCCACAGTGAACGGCGAATCTGTTGCCCTGACCAATCGGTCCACACTCCGTTCAGTTTTTTCTTTGATGGCATTTCTAAGCTCGTCCATCTCCTTCCTCATCTCCTGGAGTAGATTCGAGTTCTGCTCGGTTGGAGTGGTAGGCCTTGGATGGTCGATTCTTCTATGACTATCTCCCTCGTCCTCTCGATTTCCCTTGGACCGATTCTCTTCCTGCTGAAGCCTCTGCTTCATTTCCTCATTTTGTTTGGACAATTCCTCGACGGTTGCTGCCAGGGCCTGAATTTGCTGTGCCAAAGCTGCAGAGTCTTGATTGGACTCCATATGAAATAAGTATTTGACAGGAAACTACCTTTTCGCAACTGAATGAAAAAATGTCGTTTCCCACAGACGGCGCCAAACTGATGGAGTATGAATTCGTCAGTCACTGAGTGTTGCCAGGCGATGTACTTAGCCTCTTGGAAAGAAGTTTCTTAGAGACGGTCACCGGTGTGGTGCCTGCCACAACACCTCCGATGCTCAAGTTAGAGTCAAGAATTGTACAAGAATAATATCTCAAAATAGCACCAATCTAAAGAATATCGTACCTCTTCTATGGGAGAGTGTGGGGGATTTATATATGTTGTTGTAGGTTCTAGCCGTTGTACCATTTATGGAGGCTTAACTTCCCTCCAGGTAACGCTTCCTGGCCTCATCATGTGGCTTTAATTAGGTCCCAACGGTCTGTCCAGCTGGGTCTATAACTGTCATTGTCATTTACTGATGGTATTGAATAGAATGTTATACTCGTCAGTCTCGTGTTTCCTCGTCATTGAAGACTCTTCTCGTCGGTATGATTTACCTCTTGCAAGACCTACTTCGTCGATCCCATCAAGTATTACTTAAAATTTTTGGGTATGATATCTTCTATTTGTAAGTGTTTAAGTTTTTGTCTTTCTTTTTTTAAAAAAATTAATAAATAAAATTAGTAGATTGAAACATTAGAAATAAATGATTATGATCATAGTGAGTAACATAATCAAGATGTAACGTAGAAGAATATTATATAGATTTAACTTGGATGTGTAAGTTAAAATATAAATAGTGAAAGTAAAGTTTGTTTAAAAGATTGTTAATGGCTAATGGGTGACTATGCACATTCCATTTAATTGAGCTCTCTTGTTAAATTAAAATATGACCAAGTCTAGTCATTTATTTCATGGGCATTTCAAATCAGAATGAAGTGCAAGCTAAATTTTTAATTATATGTGCATTTTACATTAAGGTAAAATCAATAGAATTCATTTGTTAATGGATTTTGACATTTCGTAATTGGTGATCATGGATGAGTTGCTAGTACTTTTCTTAATTGAATAGGTTTTTTCGATGGGCAAGTTAAATTATTACTAAAAATAGAAGTTAGATTTTGTTTAAGAAGTGTCAAAAACTAGCTGTTGACAACTACATACAATTCGTATTTAATTAACTTGCATTTTGTTTCAAACTAGAATAAGACCAAGTTTAGTCTCTCTCTTTTTTTTTTTCTTTCTTTTTTGTATACATTTTCAAATTTTACGCAAGCTAAATAAGTCCTCCATTAACAAGGATGCACAATTAATTAGATTCCTTTTGTTAATGGATTGACATCTACTTTTTGAATAAATAAATGGATTTATATCTTGTGATTAGTTTGGGGCTTAAGTCTCACATCACTTGTAGCAAAAAAAAAAAAGGAAAAAAAAAAAGACATCTACCGATTAATGAATGAGGATGAGTCGTAACCATTGTTAGTAATTGTCTTTATTCAATGGTTGTTAGGATGCACTTCATATTATATGTTTTTTTTTTTTTGGTAATCAAAGGATTTGGTACTTATTTGTACCCAACATGGCATCATCTAATAACTTATTCATGAAAAAAGAAAGGCAATCAATCTTCCTATTAGTCAAGAATATTGTGTTTCAATATTATTACCTTCACAATTTTGATTAAATCAACCTCTTTTACTTGTGGTAAGCAAAAAACCAATCTTCTTTACTTGTGGAAAGCAAAAAATATAAAATTAAAAAAAAAAAAAAAAAAAAAAAAAAAAAAAAGAGATCGTGATGTACTTCTTCAAAAGTAGATTTTCAATTGACTCACATGGCAATGGCATGGAATGGTTTTTTTTTTTTTTTCCTCGTAATTTTGAATATTATGAAAAATTCTCTACCGAATAAAGAATATAACTAAATAGTACTAGGAGTTTGGTAATATTCTCCTCATTAATACTGAATCGCACCATTTTATTTACATCTTTACTTATGAGTTTTAAGTATTCTTTTGTTTATATTAAATTTGAAGTAATTAAGTAGTTTAAATATCAATTCAAATGTCTCATATATAATCATGTTTATATATATACAATCTATATTTGAATAAATGTCATAAACAACAATGTTCTATTAATTTCAATATTCAGTATATTGATGTGCATGATATATAAATAATAACGAACTCTCATATATACATATTTGACCTTACTTTATGTTATTTTGTGACTGATTATATATTATAGTTGTGTTATACGTAAGGGTTTTACGTGCAAAGTGGGGGCCTATGCCAATTGCTAAGCCAACTTGAAGAACCTGGAAAGCACGAAGAAAAAGTATAATTAAATTTTTTTTTTTTTTTTTTTAAAAAAAAGCAAAGCAAAAGAAAAGAATAAAAGAGACAAGAAGAAATTAAGCTGGTACAAAAAAAAAAAAAAAGAAGAAGAAGAAGTAAAGAGAGGAAAATATAATAGTTAGTGGGAGATGTACAACGGGCTTGATTGCATGTTTGACATGGGCCACCTTATTTCTTCACCAAAACACGAACTTGGAATGGGAGTTCTAACTTTTGGGCCACCCTAGGATTTTACTAATTACTAATAAGGCTTTGGGTCAGCCGCATGTGATGGATTACAAATGAGCAAATCAAAGCAATAGTAAGTATGGCTAATTCGTTTTGTATTAGGAGTGGCTTCCCATATACAAACCTTTTGTCAGTTTGAAAAACTATGGAGAGAAAATAGAGGCTAGGGATGAAGGTGTAGCATGTAGAAGCGGCCGCATGTGAATTTTCTGTAATTTTTCTCTATGGTAGCATTATGATTATTCCTTTCTCCATTTTATTTGCAGTTTAATGCTTAATATTTTATTTTTGTGTTTTGTTTCAATTACTATGAGTAGCTAAATTTCCAATCAAGTTATGAAAGTACTCTTTTTTTTTTTTCAAAAAAAAAAAAAATTATCAAGCTGAAACATTCATTTTCAAAAGCAATAAAGGTCCAAAAAAACTCAATGAATCCATCAAAAAGCTCAAAGTTCAAATGCCATGCAAGTGTTTTGAATACAAACTCAAAATCAACAAATCTAGAACAAAATGAAACAACAAAATTCAACAAAATGAGAAAATTCAACTTGGACAGATCTCATATATCCATTCAATCAATCATGGCAACCATTTTAATAATATGCATGAAAAAGCAATCAAAACTCAAAAAACCCTAATTGATCAATTCTCATCGTATAAAAAATCCAAAATTTAAGAAAAAATGGATGAAATTGAATCAAAACAAGAAATGAGAATGGATCTAGATTTAGAAATTGAACCCACAGAACCTAATGAATGTGTTTTCAACTTAAGATCTCAGTTAAAAAATGTGTGTAACAAACATACAAAAAAAAGGGGTAAAATACTATTTTTGGTCCCTAAACTTTGCCAAAAGTTTCTTTTTTATCCCTAAACTTTAAGAAATTCAGTTTTCATTCCTAAACTATTAAAAAGTTCATTTTTTATCCGTATACTATTGTAATGTTTTATTTATGTTCTTAAACTTTACTAAAAGTTTGTTTTTCATCTTTAAACTATTGAAAGAAGGAAGTTCTTTTTCATCCCTATTTTTGTCTCTTAACTATTAAAAAAATTATTTACAAAGTTTAGGGATGAGAAAAAACTTTTTAAAATCTAGGGTCGAAAAACAAATTTTTGGCGAAACTTAAGAACCAAAATAATATTTTACCAAAAAAAAAAAAAACTATGACTTACCACCGTGCATCTTTGATGCGATGGTCACTAATACTTGTGGGGTGTGGGGGGGGGGGGCAAAGGCCGGAGTTCAAGTCTCTCAGAGAGAGCTTCACCCACATATACACTTAAACTAGGTTAGAGTAGAATTTCTATCTTGTAAAAAAAAAAAAGTCTTGACTTAAAGTTACATTTTAATCTTGAGAATTATTTGTTTTTTCATGGAAAATGTGTTATTATTTTTATCAAGTCCATTTGCACTTAAAATTATGTTGATATTTATTCGTTTATTTATTTTTGAGAAAAAACATTTATTTGATTTAGGTACATCTCATTGAACATATACTAATGGATGTGTATAATTTCTTGAAATCCAAGAAAATTTCCTTTATATGTCATCTTTATCTCATCAGCACTAATTAATTACTATGATAATGCACCTGGCAACCCAATGTCACGTGGCAATTCATGATAGATCAACAATCCAGTTGGCACATTCAAAGGAGATAGAAGATTTGGACTCATTCAATAGTTGTTAGTTGTTAGGATGCACTTCATATTATATGTTTTTTTTTTTTTTTCTTGGTGGCATTCAAAGGGTTTGGTACTAATTTGTACCCAACATGGCAACATCTAATAACTTATACATGAAAAGGGAAAGCCAGTCAATCTTCCTATTGTTGGGGACGTCTTTGCGACAATGGCCGAAAATGCGAGAATGGCCTAAATCTCCCCTTGGGTTTTTTAGAAGTGTTTATTATGGAGAATCAAGCCCAAAATTCCAAATGTATAATGAACAAAAGACTAATGGTGCTTTCACAAGAGAGAATCAAAATGCTAATAACAAAAGTGCAGAAAAAGTATAAAAACATAACAGGTTTGGAACTTCGACCCGCAGTCAGCAAGAAGAGAAAATTAAGAGAGGTTGTGAGGAAAAGAGGGAAGGTTCCCCTGTACTCATATTTCCACCCCTATACTTCAGAATTGCGAGAATGTTAGCTGGCTGAATGAGCTTAACAAAAGTGCAGAAAGCATAAAAACATAACAAGTCTGAAACTTCGACCCACAGTTAGCGAGAAGAGGAAATTGAGAGAGGTTGTGAGGAAGAGAGGGAAGGTTCTCCTGTACCCATATTTCCACCTCTAAGGTTCAGAATTGTGAGAATGTTTCCTGACTCAATGGGTTTTTGCTTTCAAGTTTCAGCACTATGGGGAAAATGTGGTTGGCCTTGTTTTGAACTGAAGAGAGAGTTTTATATAAAATTTGGGGTGTTGCTAGTGACTAGTTTTTGAATAGTGGAAAAGGCTTTTATCCCCTATGATACTAATTTGGTGTTTTGGCTTGGGTTGCTTTTGGTTAGGGAAGAGTTTGTTATGCTTTTAGCATGACTTTGGAAATGCTTGACTAAGCTCTTATTGGCTCCCCCTTTTTAGTTGTTTCAGACTATTGGGAGGCTCACCTAGATGAGAGCTAGCAGCTGAAGTTGGCCAATGAGAACCAACCATTTTTAAAGAAAAAAAGGAGTTCGGATAGAAACTTTGGGTCATAGTCACCTAGAGCATAAAAACTATTTTGGGATAGAAATTTCAGGTACAAGACCTCTTCCATGAGCCTAAGGTGCTACCAGTGTCTCTTTCCCACTTGGTAGCACGTATGTATTGGGCTCATGCAAAAGGTCTGAAAAGAACCGACTCATTCCCTCCAAACCACACTTTCTCAATTTCTCCCATAAGTCACATGGGCTTGGGCCATGCTTAAAAGAATAAAATAAAATATAATACATGAATTAAGCCCACAAGAAAGTCGAGCTTGGCTGAATCAGGTTTGTAGAAAATGTGTCGCGAAAATGGGTATCAACACCTATTAGTCAAGAATATTGTGTTTCAATATTATTAATTACCTTCACAATTTTGATCAAATCAACCTTTTTTACTTGTGGTAAGCTACAAATATATAATTTTTTATTTTTTATTTTTAAAAAATCATGATGTACTTCAAAACTAGATTTTCAATTGGCTCACATGGCAATGGCATGGAATGGTTTTTTTTTTTTTTCATAATTCTAAATATTATGAAAAATTCTCTACCGAATAAAGAATATTACTAAATAATGCTAGGAGTTTTTTTTTTTTTTTTTTTTGAGAAAATAGTAATACTTATTATAACACACAAACACGAAAGTAATATATAGAATTTTTTAAACAGACTTATAATATATTATATAATCAGAGTACCACTACAAAAGAGTCTAACCTTTATAGTAGTAGTTTGGGGTTATAAGGACCGAAACTCTAACACATACAACCGATGTGGGATAAACATCCCTATATTTTTTTTGAGAAAACAATAATACTTATTAGAACACACAGACACAAAAATAATATATAGAGTTTTTTAAACAGACTTATAATATATAATGCTAGGAGTTTGGTTATATTCTCCTCATTAATACTGAATCACACCATTTTATTTACATCTTGACTTATGAGTTTTAAGTTTTTTTTTTTTTTGGTTTTTTTTTTTAAATATGAAATAATTAAGTAGTTAAAAGATCAATTCAAATGTCTCATATATAATCATGTTTTATATAAGAAAAAAGATTCTATATTTGAATAAATGTCATAAATAATAATGTTCTATTAATTTCAATATTTAGTATATTGATGTGCATGAAATATAGATAATAAAGAATTGTCATATCTACATATTTGGCCTTACTTTTATGTTATTTTGTGATTGATTATATATTATAGTTGTGTTATAGGTGATAAGGGCTTTACATGTAAAGTGAGGCTATGTCAATTGCTAAGCCAACTTGAAGAAACCTGGAAGTAAAAGTGAAAAGAAAAGAAAAGCAAAGCAAAGCAAGGAAAAGAAAGAGAAGAATAAAAGAGACAAGAAGAAACCTGGGAGAGCAAAAGAAAGAAAAAAAAGAAAAGTAAAGAGAGGAAAATATAAATGTTTGCTTTAGTAAGAGATGTACAGTGGGCTTGATTGCATGTTTGACATGGGCCACCTTATTTCTTCTCCAAAACACGAACTTGGGATGGGAGTTCTTACTTTTGGGCCACGTTGGGATTTTACTAATTACTAAGAGCATTAGCAATGGGGATGGCATAAAAGTTGCATTTTACCCTCTAAAATTCTGTTTTATCTATTATAACAACTCACTTTACAATACATCCTACATTCCAATTTTTATTTTTATATACAACCGATTAAAATAATACTAGCCTCTAAGCACATGCTCGCGAGTGCTCAAAGGCTCTTCTGTTTTTAATGTAAAGATTAATAATTTAAATCCATTATAATTTGGGATTACAACATTTTCTAATCACAAAAATACATAGAGGTGATAATGGGGAGATTTAAATTTATTGGGTAGAAGGTTGAAGTTGTTTGTGTGACTAAAATGTGGGTGTATGACTGGTTTTTTTTTTTTTTTTCAATAACGGTAGATATGTTTTTTTTTTTTGTTTTTTTATTATTATCAATACGGTAGATGTGTTTTTATAAAGAAACGTGTGTTTGTTTTAATTTTAATTTTTTTTTTTTATAAATAGATAAAGCAATTTAAAAATCTTTAGGAAAGTAGTCATGTTTTGTAGGCAACTTTTTAGCGGGTGTTAATATATAAAAAAAAAAAGAAAAAAAAGAAGTGTTTATATCTATTTAGTTTAGTGTTTTTTTAATAACTATTTAGTTTTATTTATTTATTTAGATTTGTTTTTGAATAAACGTGGGGTGTTTAAATTATTTTTCTATTTAAAAAAAAAAAACAATAAACGTATTTTTAGTAGAAGAATGTTCTTATTTTGGAGGCAATGTTTTAGTATAAGTTAGACATGTATTTTTATCAGACTCTCCTTTAGTTTTGTCTCTACTTAAACTTAGGGATGTAGGGGTATTTTGGAACAAAAAAAATCCAGTCCAAACAAGGGAAGCTCTTTAAATAGTAGTATAGATAACTACATAATAGAATAATCTATACTACTATTTAAGGGGCTTCCCTATTTAGGCCAAATTTTTTTTGTTCAAAAATACCTCTATAGCTTATATTTAAAGATCCGTTTGAATATAACTTATTTTGTTAAAAACTGAAAACACTGTAGCAAAATAATTTTTAAATGTATAAAAAATTACTGTTCACTCTTTTTTTTACTGTTCATATGCCTTGGTGCACTGTTCATGTCCCATGAACAGTGCACTAGGTGCTGGTCTTTAAAAAATTAAAAAAAAAAAAAAAGGTGAAAATGCGCAAACCTTACAAACGTGGACGCTGGACGTGGATCCAAACTAGGCTTAAGTATGGGAAAAACTTGAGGATAACATTGTAAAAATATATCTCTAACTCTCACCTAAAATATTTCCTACAAAATAGGATCATTCTCCTACTAACTCACTTTTTTAAAGCAATTGTTTTTTTTTTTTTAAAGAAAAACTAGTTAAAAAATTTTAAATTTTTTTTGGACAAATGTTAGAAAAACAAGTTTAAAAATTTAAATTTTTTTTTGTATAAACGTGCGGATGTTTAACTATACGTGGGATTGTTTAACTTTTTTTTTTGGGTAAGGGTTAATTTAAAACATTTATTATAATTTGAGATTATTACATTTTTTAATCACAAAAATAAAAAATTTAAAAGTGTGATGAGTATTATGTTTGGTGAAATAATTTTTCATCACACTCCTAAATTTTTTTTTGTGATCAGAAAATATAGTGATCCCAAATTATAATAAATGCTCTAAATTAAACCTTGCTTAAAAAATAGGAAAGGAAATAAAAAATCTGTTTCTCTCTTATCTCTTTCCTCTGCTACCAGTCAAAACCACCAGCAAACCACCACCATACACCACCACTATTGACCAAGCAAACCACCATAAAAAACCATATTCAACTAGCAAATTCAAAAACAACCCAACAAACCCATCTCAAACACCACCACAGAGTAGACTTTCTTACACCAAACCCACCAAACCACTGCCACAGCACCACCAGAAGACCCACCACCAAATACACAAAAAAAAAACAACCATTTATCCACCCACAATTGACCTGAAGCCACCATAGCCATCACCCATAGCCCCACGACCACCCCATACCCACTAGAAACCCACAACCCGAAATCCAAGATAGACAAGCTGATTTACGGCCACCCACCCACCCAAGGCCGATCTGGCCAAACACCAATCCAAACAACCACCAAACAGCCACCGACCCAGTCTTCAAGCCGCCGCCACTGCCACCATCACCATCCCCTACTTCTGCCATCGTCGTCTCCATTCATCCCAAACCCATTTGTTCTCACCAACTCTTCCTCATCATCGTCATCATCTTCACCGAAACCCACTACCAAACAAACCCCGCAAACACCGAAACCCACCATCAAACCCATCAGAACAAATACCCTAACCCATCGGAAAAAATCACAAAAACCGGCCCTAAATCCAACCACCCAAATGCCGACCCAAACCCACCAAACAACAACCACAACGATCTATTTCTATTACAGTGAGCAATATATGTTTTACAAGGGAGACGAGCTGAGAGAGGAGATCTATTCAGAGACTGAAAGGGGCTAAGGGAGAAGAGAGAAGAGAGAGGAGAGAAGGGAGAGAGAGAGAGAGAGAGAGAGAGAGAGAGAGAGAGAGAGAGAAAGAAAAAGAAAAGGAATAAAATATATTATTATTGGTTTGCAATATGATGAACAATAGATTGTAAATACAGACATCTACTGTTCACAAATGCTTAACACTGTGTTTGGTTGGGGTGAAAATATGGAAAATAGAAAATAGAGGGAGAAAAATAGGGTGAAAAACAGTTTTTCACTATTTAGCAAAAGAAGGAAAATGCTGAGGATGGAAAACCCGAGAGAAAATTTTCTCTCTCGGGCCCACAATTTTCATCCTCCCAAATTGGGAGGAAAATTGTGGAGAGAAAAGTGCTCTCACAGCACTTTTATAGAAATGCCCTCACAGCTACAAACACAACGGCTACAAACACAATGGCTAAAAACACAACAATCTTTCTCTCAAACATCTCTAAACTCAAGCATAATCAAGCATGATCAGATTATCAGAATACAAACTCAAAAACACAATTTTAAAATTAATCAAATCATAACAATAAAAGAAAAAAAAAAGAGACAAAAAACAGAAGACAGAAGCCATCTGACCCATCTGGACTGCGTTGGGGACAACTATTCTTGAATTAAGTAAAAAAAAACAGAGAGAGCGAGCTAGAGAAAAAAAAAAAAAAAAAGAGAGAGAAAGGATGTGCTAGAACGTTCTAGAGACTTGAATGAAGGAGAAGAAGAAAAAGAATGGGTAGGGATAGAGATAGGACGTGTGTGGAGGAGATAGCGTAGAAAAAAAAAATGTATGGATGAAATGAAAAGAGGGAAATGAGAAATAATATAAAGAATAAAAAATCCTATTTGAGAAATGTTACTACAATATTTTCACAATAAATTTTAAGTAATAGATTGTTATTAGTTAATATTGGTGAGTAAAAAACAAATTTCAGTGGTGGGTTCAAATTAGAACTAGTAACAACTTTCCACATAAATTTTGTTGTGAAAGTATTGCGAAAAATGTTGTGGATGTAACACTTCTCATTGAAAAATATAATTATTGGTAAATTTTATATTATTTAATGAGTACAAATAAATCTATTTCTTACCAATTATGTAACAATGGTATAATAGTCAATTTATATAAATTACATTTTCTATCCTCCTCTTTTTCTCTCTAACCAAACAAAAATGTTTTCCACTGTTAGGTTCTAAAGACTTAGGATTTTATGTATTTAGAACTCTAATGTGTATTGTTGGCAAACCATGATCAAAACAGGTTGTTTAGTCTTATTTAGGCTTGCTCAAAGTTGTGTGTTTTATGTAAAGTTGGAATCGAGTGGCTGCAGAAGTATTTGTTACTTTCTGTCTAGCTCGATCGATCGAAAGTTAGACTCGATTGATCGAAAGTCGGCCAGACCGTTTTTCTGCAAAATTTTCCAGCTCAGTCCAAGCCCATTAAGGATTAGGGTTTCAGATCTACTTCTCCCACTATATAAAGGAAACCCTAAGCCACATTTTTGAGACTTTTAAGAGAGAGAAGAGAGTGCCTCTTTTGATTTTAGGGTTTTGTACCCAAACCTCTCTAAGGTCTTTGTTGCTCATATCTTGCTGTTTATGTGAATCTCTTGTGAGATCTTTGAGGAGCTTTCCTTCACATAAACTTAGAATTGTCAACATCTTGATGATCAACTCGGTTGCTGCCATTGGAGCTTAAAGAATAACAAGCGTGGGTGCTTGTAGCTGATTGGAGAATCCAAGAAAGATGAAGTCCGTGGATTCGGAGCTTGCACGTGGTCGTGTCAGTAAGTTCTACTGGTGGGTAGCATTAGGAAGTCAAGTGGGAAGCTTGTAAGTCCTTTTGTATGAACTTCGATTCTTTCATAGTGGATTCAGGTTTACCTTAAGGATAGCTAGGTTAAATCCTCCCCAGGTTTTTACCATGTGGTTTCCTAGGTCATCATATCATTATGTTATTTATTCTTCTGCTGCTTTATATCTTGATATGATTGTTTGATTGTTTTAACCTAGAATTGCATAATTTGACTAAGTTAATCACTTGGCTAATTAACTAGGTTAATCCAATTGTTGTTTTAAGAGGTCTAAAAACCAACAAGTGGTATCAGAGCGGGTAGCTCTTCTGTTTTAGATCTTTTGATCTAAGAGCTGATCCTTGACCCATATTGTCATGGATAATTTGAAGTATCTTTCTGATCATGTTTCTACTCATGCTTTTGCTGATTTTTTTGATGCTTTTGAAACTCTTCATAAGGAATTATCTAAATCTTTGAAAATTTCTAAGAGATTCAAGGAAGAGTTAAAATTGGCTAATCTTGAAAAAGAGGATTTGATTGTGAGATTAGATGAATCTAATAAAAAGAATGAATTTTTGAGAAATCAAATTTCCTCTCAAGATGAAAAGATGAAAAGCTTGGAACAAGAGTTAGTTGAATCTAAAACTAAAATCGAAAATTTGACTAGTGTCAAGCCTGCTGTTGATAACAAAAGTGTTTCTGTTTCTCTTAAGCCTAAAACTGAGAAAGTTTATATCCCTCCTTTTAAGAGGAATAATAAAGAAAAGGCTTATTTTGCTAGGTTAGACAAAGGTAAAAGTTCTGATGTAGACACTAAAGTTTCTAAACCTAAGTCTAAACCTACTGTTAGAGAGCATAAGAATTCTATTTTTGTGCCTACCTGTCACATTTGTGGTGTTGTTGGTCATATTAGACCAAATTGTTCTTTGTTGAGGCAAAAGCCAAAATCTGAGAATAGATTTGCTGTTAGGAATACTGATGTTCCTAAATTTGTTCCTGTTTGCCACTTTTGTGGTGTCTGTGGTCACATTCGTCCTAATTGTCATAAATTGAAATTTAAGCATTCTGTATGTCAATCTAGGATATGTGATGATATTTCTCCTGCCATAAGTCCATATAAATTGTTTCATATTCTTTTGAAAAATTTGAGCTTGTTGGCTTGTGAAAAGAATTTACAGGATTTTAGTCTCTCTCAGAAGATTGATGTAATTCCTCAAATACACTCTACTTCCCATGGATTTTCACCTACAAAGCCGAAGACTCGTGCTATATGGGTGAGAAAAGATTCTCCAAGGTGAGTGTTGCTGACTTGTCCCTGATTTAATTCTTTCAATTGTTTGTGGACATGTCTTGTTTCTGTTTTTGGTTATTTTGTCTTTTAGGTTGTTTTTTTTTTTTAAAAAAAATCCAAAAACATTGAAAAATTTTCAAAAAGACAAAAATATTTTATTTTGTGTCTTGTTTTATTTGTTTTGAGGATTACATGAGTTATGATATCTCTCTCTTGATTTAGAACATGCTTGACATTGTGAAGAAACTTGAATAGTTTGTGCTAAGCTATTTTTGATTTTGTATGAGTATGTACTAGTTTGTACATGTACTCATGGGTTAATTAAGAAATTGATATTTCTTGTCTGTGTACCCTCTATAGCTTAGTTAAGCACTGTCATGCATTGCATTTGCATTGTTCATTTAGCACAATGTGTGCTTTTTGTTTTTGGTCATAAATTTTCTTAAAATCCCAACAAGTGGTTATAAATTCTTTTTTGAAACCAAAAAGATTTTTGTGTATTGTATTTCACATCTTGGATTTATAATCAAGGATTGTCTATATTATCTTTACATAACAAGTTTATGTACCTTGTTTAGCTTTGATGAACTTATTTATTTCACTTTACTAGTTGAAACTTTGTAGTGCATGTTGTGTGGGAAAGTTGTTTATGGTGTTTATCACTTTGTCTTGATCTTGAAGTCACATGTTTTTTTGACTGTCGGACTTGATCCTTTTGAGAAAGGCATAAATAACCATCTCACCATTGTTCACTAGCCAATCATGAACACCTTAGTGTATATCGTAAAATTTTGTGCTCGAAAAAGTGTAGCACATGCACAAAAAGAACATAAGGTGTAGCCTCGGTTTAATTGCTTAATGCTTAAAATTGGTGTGTACTATTAGGCTTGATGCCAAATCACATAATTAAAATTGGTGTGTACATTATCCCGGCTATTTAATAAGTTTCTGAACAATTAAAATTGGTGTGTACAATATGAGGCAAATCAAGAAACTTACATGATTGCAAGCTTTTGTTCTAGGAGATGTGAAAGTTATATGATGTAACTCTTTTGATGAAAGTCTCTTTCAAATTCTATGTGATGAATTTTGTAGACTTTGTGTTTGATGTCTATTCACATATCACCTCACATGTATCTCAAGCTTTTGCTAATTGCACACACTACACAAGTTACTCTTTGTTAAACTTGGTACATTATATGGTGTGTGATCTTGTTGTGGCCATCCAAGGTTAAAA
Organism: Quercus aquifolioides; assembly: GCA_019022515.1. Classification (NCBI taxonomy): domain Eukaryota; kingdom Viridiplantae; phylum Streptophyta; class Magnoliopsida; order Fagales; family Fagaceae; genus Quercus; species Quercus aquifolioides. The sequence continues at coordinate 12,698,642 of CM032330.1, read as the reverse complement.
GTTCCTTGATCTTAATGAAAAATGTGTTTAAAGTTTGAGAAATTGGAAATTCTAGAGCTTGAATGTACTCGAATTGGGGATTTTGTTCAATTAGAGTGAAATTGATGAAATTGGCTTGTTGTTTTGATGTAATTAAGCATTATACTCTGTGTGCTGTGTTTTGTGATGCTCAATTCATCAATTTGTTTAAAAATTCAACAAGTGGTTTTCAAATTTTTGGGGTTTTTGTTAGAAACTCCGTGCTCAAGCCAATTTTGTTAATTTGAACTTATATTGAACTTAGTTTCACTGCATTAGAACATGCATCATGATATTGTGATTGTTCATGCATCATTTATGTTTAGGATTCACATGCATTGCATTGTTTTTATGTCCATCTTGTAGTTTTGTAGTCATATCTCTCATTGTTTTCACACATAGCATGCATAAACTTTGTTAAATTGTGTACTCAACTTGATTTAAAAATTGATTGATTAATTTTTGAGTCCTTTGTACATTTTAGCATATGCTATTTTTTATGTGTGAACTACAGAAAATATTTTTCTTAAGAGATATGATGGATAATCAATGTGCAAATATTTTTTCTACTCACGCAACTGTTTATGGGTCACATAGTGCCAAGTTCGCATTTATTGAAAGAGAGAATATTTTTCTTCATGTGTATCCTCACCTTAGTTTTTATCTTTGGTTTGTGTGTCCCCCTCCCCCCCCCCCCCCCCCTCCTCCCTCCTAATTTTTCCCTAAAACAGTTTTTCCCAAAACTTGTTTTGTTTTTCCTATTTTTATAGGGGGAGGAATTTTTTTTTTAACCTTTGTGGTTCTTAGGGGGAGTTGTTGCTCTTCGTAGGGGAAGTTGTCTCTATTTTTTTTATAGAGTTGAATTATTTTGTATCTCCTTGATTCTCTATTTTCTCTTATTCTTTATTGCGTATGTTGATTGTTTACTCTTTGTATGGGTTGTCTTTGTCAATACGTGACAAAAAGGGGGAGAAATAGTTGAGATGTGGGAATCATGTTTGTTTTGTTTAGGGGGAGCTGAATTTGTTTTTCAAAGGGGGAGAAAATAAATTTTTTATGTATCTAACTTAGGGGGAGAGTTAGTTTACTTATGTTTTTATTTCTGTTTCTTGTTCACTGCTCATTGATTTATATTTATGAGTTCTTCATGATATATGTCTTTGTTTTGTGTTTTGTGAAGTCGAGAATTTATTTGTTGATTTACTGTTTTTCTGTCATACATGCGTTTATGCGTTTGTTGAGTGTTTCAGGAATATACAGGTTGATTCAATTGAGCTGCTGTCTAATCTTGCAACTGATGGATAGTAGTTAGGATTGAATTTGTTTTATGAGCATTATTTTGTAATGGGCTTTTACTTTGTAAACTTTGAGCTTTTAATTTGTGTTTTGTCACGGATTGCCAAATGGAGAGTTTGTTAGGTTCTAAAAACTTAGGATTTTATGTATTTAGAACTCTAATGTGTATTGTTGGCAAACCATGATCAAAACAGGTTATTTAGTCTTATTTAGGCTTGCTTAAAGTTGTGTGTTTTATGTAAAGTTGGAATCGAGTGGCTGCAGAAGTATTTGTTACTTTCTGTCTGGCTTGATCGATCGAAAGTTAGACTCGATCGATCGAAAGTCGGCCAGAACGTTTTTCTGCAGAATTTTCCAGCTCAGTCCAAGCCCATTAAGAATTAGGGTTTCAGATCTACTTCTCCCACTATATAAAGGAAACCCTAAGCCACGTTTTTGAGACTTTTAAGAGAGAGAAGAGAGTGCCTCTTTTGATTTTAGGATTTTGTACCCAAACCTCTCTAAGGTCTTTGTTGCTCATATCTTGCTGTTTATGTGAATCTCTTGTGAGATCTTTGAGGAGCTTTCCTTCACATAAACTTAGGGTTGTCAACATCTTGATGATTAACTCGGTTGCTGCCATTGGAGCTTAAAGAATAACAAGAGTGGGTGCTTGTAGCTGATTGGAGAATCCAAGAAAGAAGGAGCCCGTGGATTCGGAGCTTGCATGTGGTCGTGTCAGTAAGTTCTACTGGTGGGTAGCATTAGGAAGTCAAGTGGGGAGCTTGTAAGTCCTTTTGTATGAACTTCGATTCTTTCATAGTGGATTCAGGTTTACCTTGAGGATAGCTAGGTTAAATCCTCCCCAGGTTTTTACCATGTGGTTTCTTGGGTCATCATATCATTGTGTTATTTATTCTTCTGCTGCTTTATATCTTGATATGATTGTTTAATTGTTTTAACCTAGAATTGCATAATTTGACTAAGTTAATCACTTGGCTAATTAACTAGGTTAATCCAATTGTTGTTTTAAGGGGTCTAAAAACCAACATTCACCCTCCCACTTTTCCACCCCTCCAACCAAATACACATGAGAGAAAACCAAATCTTTTCTATCCTCTCACTTTTCCATCCTCTCACTAATTTTCCATCCTCCCACTTTTCTACTCCCCCAACCAAACGGACCCTAAGAATTTGGAATTCTCATACCCGGATGTAACTGTGTGTTTAGGTCTTAATTGCAAAAATAGCAATTGGGGGGTTTTTACACCCCCCATTGCTAGTGCTCTAAGAAGGCTTTAGGTTAGCTGCATGTGATGGATTACAAAAAAGCAAATCAAAGCAATGGTAAGTAGGCTAATTCGATTTGCATTAGGAGTGGCTTCTAATATATAAACCTTTGGTCAGTTTGTAAAATTGTGGAGAGAAAATAGGGGCTAGGGATGAAGGTGTAGCATGTAGAGGTGGCCGTATGTTGCCTCTCTGTAACTTTTCTCCATGATAGCATTATGATTATTTCTTTTTCTATTTTATTTGTAGTTTAATTCTTAGTGTTTTATTTTTGTGTTTTATTTCAATTACTATGAGTTGCTAAATTTTCAATTAAGTTACAAAAGTACTCTTTTTTTAATAAAAAAAAAAAATTATCAAGCTAAAACATTCATTTTCAAAAGTAATTATCAAAACCAAGTCAAATTCCACTTTCAAAGGCAATAAAGGTCCAAAAAAAAGTCAATAAATCCATCAAAAAGCTCCAAATTCAGATGCCATGCAAGTGTTTAAAAAATAAAAAAAAATTGAACACAAACTCAAAATCTACAAACCTAGAACAAAACGAAATTGCAAAACTTAACAGAATAAGAAAATTCAACTTGGCCAAATCTCATATATCCAATCAATCAATCATGACAACCATTTTAATTGCATGCATGAAACAGCAATCATAACTTAAAAAGCCTTAACTGATCAATTCTCATCATATAAAAGAATCCAAAATTTAGGGAAAAAAATGGATGAAATTGAATCAAAACGAGAAACGATAGTGGATTTAGATCTAGATATTGATCCTAGAGAACCTAATGAATGCATTCTCAACTTAAGATTTTAGTTAAAAAAATATGTGTAACAAACACTACAAAAAAAGGATAAAATACTATTTTGGTTACTAAACTTTGCCAAAAGTTTTTTTTTTCTTCCCCAAATTTTAAGAAATTCATTTTTCGTCCCTAAACTATTAAAAAGTTCATCTTTAATCTCTAAACTATTGAAAATGTTTTATTTATATCCTTAAACTTTATTAAAAGTTTTTTTTTTCATCCCTAAATTATTGAAAAAAGTTCTTTTTTCATCCCTATTTTTGTCTATTAACTATTGAAAAAATTCTTTATAAAGTTTAGGGATGAGAAAAGAACTTTTTAAAATTTAAGTACGAAAAACAAATTTTTGGCAAAGCTTTGAACTAAAATAATATTTTACACAAAAAGAAAGACCCATTGATTATTTTAAACTTCAAAGTAAGGGTGTAAAAATGACCGACCAACTGATTGTACCGACCGAAATTTTAGAGTTTCGATCGGTTTTCTATTACTTCGGTTCGGTTTTGGTTTGAGATATATAATTTTTTCAGTTTTCGGTTTGGTGGCGGTGTTGGATTTTTGATTGTACCGAACCGAACCTATCTATTGGTGAGTTTGGTTCAGCTTTTTGTAAAAGTGCATAATGAAAAAGTGGAGTTTTTAAAAAGTGCATTTTCAAAAAGCTGAGTATTTGGTAAAAGTTGTTAAAAAATGCTTTTTGAAAAAGCTGAGTGTTTGGCTAGCATTTATAAAAGTGGCATTTTGAGGGGTAAATTACAAAAAAGGACAATGTATATATAAAGGAGTTTATTTCATACTTTTTTTTGATTTTTTTTTATGTGAGTTTATTTCATACTTATTAATAAACTACTTCATATAATAATAATAATAATAATAATAATAAATATATTATTGGTATTATTTTAATAATGTTTGGGCTATTTTTATTTTTTAGTTTCATAATTATTTGTTATTACCATTAATGACTTCTTATTAATATTAATTAAATCTAAATAATTTTCATCATCATGAAACTCAAAATGAAAATGTAAAAAGATGATAAAATATACACCAATAATCCAGGTTTAAATTGTACTACATAAAAATGTAAAAAGATATAAAATACATATCAATAACCCAAGTTTAAATTGTACAACACAAAAATATAAAAAAGATAATAAAATACATACCAAATAGCAAAGTGTGCTTGACAAGTGCAAATAGCAAAAAAGAAAAAAAGAGAAGACTGAAATGTTACTACAATCACTGCAACTGTAAACCTTTACAATACTCAAAGTTGTCCTGTAATTAGACCATAATGCAATTTCAAGCCAAGTATCTACTGTAGTATTCTTTGTTGAAGCACTGAAAAACTTGAGTGTTGTTATATCTATACATATCTATACATAACAGAGACCCCCACATCAATACTTAGCTTTGCCATCAACAAGAATCCTCATATTTAAAAATTTATATGGTAAATCGAACACTACATTCCTTGTTACCTTTCAATCATCAGTTCCAAAAACAAATCTCAACGTTTTTAATTCAATCAGATCACTATTAATAAAAACCCCATGATCTATAACAATAACTCTCTTCAGGGTTGCCGAGAAAACAAATCAAACACAACAAAAAACAAAAAATTTGAAGCACCCCAATACTTTAAAAATACATTCTTTTTTTTTCTGTTTCAGCTTCCCAAAAAGTATGTCTAACAGATTTCCTCAGTACAAATCATGTAGCTAAAATAAATTACAGAGCATCCACAAAAGAAAAAAAAATTACAAAGCATGTAGCTAAAAAAAATTTCAGTACCCGGCAAGAGAACAGATAGATCATAAGCAAGAACAAAGCATGCAAGATCTAAAATTTTTTTTTCCCACACTCGGTTAAAAAAAAAAAAAAAAAAATTCAGATCAGTGTTGGTACTTGGTATTTTGGTAGCAGATCAGTGTTCTCGGTGTTTTGTTGATCAAATATCTACCTTCAAAATGTATTTCTCAGATCAGATTAGACATAAATAAAATTTAAAAAAAAAAAAAAAAAAAACTTCAGTGCACGGATGAGAGAGCACTTGAAGAGGAAACGGGCACTTGAAGAAAGACGAAAGAAAGAAGAAGAGGAAGAGGAAGAAGGTTCACGGATCACTTACCACAGAGAGGGCAGAGCAGAGAAGAGATGAGCGTGAGAGTGAGAGAGCTCAGGGCTTGACGGCAGAGCAGAGAAGAGACGAGAGAAATAAAAGGGAAAGCGTTGAGAACTGAGGTATATATCTGCAAGGGTAATTTGGTAAACAGCAAGAGCTAACGGATAAAAATGCGCGTTTCATTTTGTTTATGGACCTCTGCTGCTGCATATTTGTTGCGCGTTCCCGGACCATTTTTTGCCTTGGCCCAAAACGCAACTTTTTTCAAAAAGTTGCGTTTTGGGCTGAGCCAAACGCAAATAACTTCTCAGCATTTTGCAAATGCGCATATTTGGTAAAAGTGGGCTCAAAACGCCCAACCAAACGGGCACTATATATATTAAGAGAATTCAGAAAGTTAGTTATTACTTTTTTTTTGGTCAAAAATACCCCAAAATTAATTAACCAACAACTTAAAAATGGAGTTAAAATAGTAAATTGGCAAAAAAAAGTTAGTTATTACTTTTTTTACGGTAAAAAATACCCCTACCTAAAACTTAAAAATTGGGTTAAAATAGTAAATTGACAAAAATAATAAATTCTTATTTCTATGTTAAAATGTCTTTCTACTTCTAATAAACTTCTACTTTTACATTGATTTAAATTTCTGCTTCTACTCACTAACTCCCTACAAAGTATTATCAATATTTTGTTACTTTTAAAGCACATGAATAGGGGCTGTAGCTTGGTTGTATAACGTGGTTGGGCCGGCCACGAGTTCTCTTGTTCAAGCCACTGCTTAACCGCTTTTAAGTTTTTAAACCCTAGTTATATTCCAGCCGGATCTTATTCTTTTCTCTTCAGCCGTCGCTTTTTTTTTTTTTTTTTTTAACTGGTATATATAAACAAAGACCAACCCCTTAACTTTCGTCTCCCATCGTATTCCTTCCCCACACTCCTTAAAAATAAAAAAATAAAAATAAAAAAACTCATTTTCTCAATCACCCCCAAAAATCTCACTGCAAATTCCCCATTTTAACACTCAAATAAAACCCCAGAAAAACTTTCCCCGCAAAAATCAAGAGCAGAGGAGCAAAAACCAGAAAATCAAGAGCAGAGGAACAAAAACCAGAAAATCCAGCCAACTCAAGGGTAAATCCAAAATCCCTCTTCATTTCTCTTTTCTTTTTTGGTTCCTGTTTCTTAAATTACATCACAAATCGGGTTTAAGAATTTCGATAGGCATGAGGCTGCTGTTTGGCACTCTGGCTAAGTGACCAGTGGCATCAGTAAACTATTAGGCATCAGTCCGACCCGTAAAAAATTTGAGCCATTACCCAATCGGCCCCCATAGTTCTTAGTTCCAACCCAATAAGGTCTTATCTTAATTCGAAATGTTCCTTTTGATTTTTGGGTGAGTTGTGTACAACAGAATACAACGAATAGATCATACTTTCAACTTCGTACTTTCTAGTTACCAGAAAATAATTTCTTCCTAAAATATTATATATATTTAATTTTCTTCCTCTATTCGTCTAAAATCCTTTCATCCAAGACCAAACAGTTTCTCATCTCTGTGTTTGTTGATCATTCATTTTCCTCTCTGTGTAACCCAGGAAATTAAAGGAAGAAAAGCAATGTTTACAACTAATGAAGTACTGCCTGAAGACTTGGTTATACAAATTTTGCTATGGTTGCCGGTGGTGTCTTTATTGCGATTCAAGTGTGTCTGTAAATCATGGTGTGCTCTCATTAATGGCCAAAACTTCATCAATAAGCACCTTCTCCACAACCAGACCACCTCTAACAAGAACAGGAACGCAGGTTTCCTCCTTATCCAACGCCAAAAATCTTCCAATGATCATGTTTTCTCCAAGCTTCAATATGAATCTCTTGAAATATTGTCAACACAAGCTGTTCCTTCACAGTATTTTGGTATTCCTAAGCATATAGAAATTAACATAGTGAGCTCAATTAATGGTCTCGTTTGTCTGGATCTTCATGCTAGAAACACAGATATTGTTCTATGGAATCCAGCAACAAATGAAACAAAAGTTGTTCCCAAGTCCGGTATATCCTACCCCCAAGGTAGAGCCTTAAGTAGAGATATTGGGTTTGGTTTCGACTTCAAAACTAATGACTACAAGGTGGTCAACCTGTTAGAAATCTATGACCCAGATCCTGAATTGTATTTCTATGATTTAAGTTTTTTTTATGCAGCTGAGGTATATTGCTTAAGTACTGGTTCATGGAGAACAGTTAGTACTTCTGGGCCCAGTCATTTTATAAACTGTAGTTATTATAGGACATACACGAAAGGGATGTTTTCTTGGAGTGCAAGTATTGGTGATTATCCTGATTTCTTTCCAGGCATTTTATCATTTGATATGAGCAATGAGGTATTCCTAACAACAACATTACCAAATGGCGATCTGGAGGATCCCAATGGTACTTGGAGAATTTTTTTTGTGCTTAATGAATTGGTTTCTCTAGTTACTTTTGGTAAAGATAGAGAACGATTGGAGAATTGTTTTTATATTTGGTCACTGCTTGAATTTGGTGTTAAGGAGTCTTGGACTAAGCTATTCACTATTGGACCTCTTATGGGAATTGAAAAGCCACTAGGATTTTGGAAGAATGAAAGCTTGTTTTTGAGAAATAATGAGGGGCAATTGCTCTTGTATGATCCCTCGGCCCAAAAAATTACTAATCTTCAAGTTGATGGACGACCGATGCAGATGATTACTTATGTTGAGAGCCTAATTTCTCTCAAATGAGGAAATGATCTTGAGGAACAAGGGAATTCATAAAAATGATTCAATACTCATCTATATCTCAGCAATAAGTGTTTGCACGCAACATGCATGATTGTTTACCATATTTTTCTAATAAAGTGTTAATGTTTCCAAGTGATGTCTTTCTTTTCTTTTCTTTTCTTTTGGGAAGTAAGTAATGTGTTTTTCGACTGTTATTTTATATCATTATTTTTATTGAAATAACCAGCAACCATAAGCAAGGGGGAAATAATTTTATGATTAAGATATCAAACATGAAAAAAGAGGGTTTTTGACAAAAAATTTTCTAATACAATACTTTTTCAATTTATATTGCCTCATCTCTCCCAAAAAACAATGTAATTATTCTACCTCATTACACAAATCATGTTCCAGCAACCAAATCAAGGTATCTCTTTTTAACCTCCTATCCTTGTATGTCTCTAGTATTTTATAGTCTATCAAAAATCAGGAAATATTTAGCATCAAAATCATTTTTAAAAGAGGGAAAAAGGAAAGAAAAGAAAAGGAATTTGCACTTGAATCATTAATTAGTCTATAAAAAAAAAAAAAAATTAAATAGGTGGCAAGCAAAACCACCAAAATGCACATGTTCAAAACACCTAAACACGCCATTCAAAAGCACAACCAAGAACAAAGGGGAAATAAAGTGATAAAAGAGGAAAATGTTAATGGTTTTGAGGAAGTGTTTGTATCAAATTATAAAATAAAATAAAAAATAGAAAGCTACACCATATGCCAAGAGTTGAATATTAGGAATATGCGTGCTTTATTTAAGCAGCATTCTTCTCATTATGCTTGTTCTTTTCACAAGATATCATATTATTATTTGTAATTTATTCATAATATAAATAGTTCCTTTTGAAGAAAAGTTATACATAAATTTCAACAATAAAAGATTGGTGAATCTAATTTTTATAAACTTATCAAAGAAATCATTTTATCTAAGTAGTTCAAATAATATAATTTCCACTAAGATTTATTTATTAATTATTAAAATAGTTTTGTAAAGTTACAAACAATTTAGTCATAGACTCTTAGAATTTATCATATGAAAATGAATTATTTAATTAATTAACTCATGAACAAATTTAAGCATGTTCAACTATAAAATAAGTCAAGCTTAAATAAGCAATCTACTTTGTTGATGATCTCGATCTCATCTAAACTTGTGTTTGAAATAAGATGAAATGAATAATCCTTAATTTATAATACTTGGCAGGTTAACAACCTAACAAATTTTGATTGATGGAATATAATACTTGTTATCTATCATTTTTTTTTTTTTTTTGCCTTTTGTGTTAGTCTTTTTACTGTTATAAATTTAGCCAAACTAGTTAACTTTTTGAAATTAAGCTAATTTTTAATTTTTTGTTACAGGTTTAGCATAAAAGCTATTAATGCTGCGTTTGTTTCAAAGTAAAATATTTTAATGTAAAATATTTTATTGAAAATATTTTCATTTTACGGTGTTTGATTGTCTACGTGAAAATGGAAAAAAATGTAAAATGAAACAAATTTCTTAATCTCACAACCCATCAAATCCAAGGAACCACTACCAGATCAGTAAAAACCAACCCACCACCAATACATGAATCACTGGGGAATAGTTACGCTTTAATTACTTTCAATTTGTAAACATATTTACCAAAACATCAGGCATAATAAAGATGACATAATAACCACTAGTAATTAGTCAGTTATCGACTTGGTACTTCCTCAAATTTTAAAATTAAGTACAGATGGTCTACAATTGCTTCTCAACTGCCAGGAAGAACAAATAATGAGATAAAAAAACCACTGGCACACCAACCTCAAAAAATGCTTGAAACAGAACTCAATAGCACAAGAAGAAAACCACCCAAACCACCACCATAGTGGCTTGAACCCAACACCTGACCACTTATATCCACCTATTGGAGAGGAAAAAGATAAAAAAAGATGGCCAACCACCCACTGCAACCCATAACAGAGTCACAACCACAAACCATTTCAGCTACCCACAAAAACCCACAACTCAGCCACCACCAAGACTCACAAAACATCCCAGCCATCCACCACAACCCATAAACCCAGCAACCCATGACCCATAAACCATCCAAAAACCCAAATCGGTAAAGCCATGCAGCAATAAAGGGAAACAAAAAAAATAAAAAAACCCAAAACTGAGATTAAAATAATGAATCAACGACGGTGGAGATGGCCAAGAAACAGTAGGGCCAATGGAGGATAATGGAAAGAAAAAAGAAAAAAAGAAAAAAAACTTAAGGAGGTGAATCAGTGGGTGGTGCTGATGGCGGTGGTGATGAGTGGCGCCAATGAGTGGATCGGTGGCCGGTGAATGGATCGGTGGAGGTCTGGTTTGTGGACCGTTCTCCTCATGAGGTAGCCGCTCCAAGGGAAGAAACAGCCTCCTCACGCCTGACGTTTGAGGCTGAGATAGACCAATTTCGCCTCGAGGAAAAAGGAAAGGCGCAAGAAAAGCCTGTGGAGATCTCAGACTCCGAGGGTGAGCTTGATAGGTCCTCTATAGTTCGCTCCCCTAGACTTATAATTACCTGGGTGGATAGCAATTCCGAGAAGAAAGAAGAGATGGCCCTGAACCCGAGGAAAGGTCTGAAGGTGTTCCTCGTGGGGAGGAATAAGGGGTCGTCATCTAAAGATGTCCTACAGTCTCAACCCCTCCCTGCTCTTCCCCCTCCTTTTCCTCCTCCTACAGTTGGCCTGCTCCCCATCCCCAACTTGAAAAAGAAAAGGAAGGAGAAGGAGATTGCCGATGAGGGGGAGGTGGTCCCCCAAATGGAGCCCAAGTAGCAGAAAATAGCCAAAGATAGAGGGTGGGCCTCCTCTGTGGAGAGTAAGGAGGCTGAACATTCGACCGACGTGCACCATCTAACTTGGAATCCCCGGTTGGAGTTGGATGGTGTGATGATACCCTGGAGCTCCTCCATTAGGGAGTTCCAGAGAGGCCATACCCATCACATGGTCGAGGCTCTAGAGCGTCCTCTCCTCTTGCCCAAGGATATGGATGCCTTGAAGCACATGAGGCAACCAGAGCTTTTCCTGTCCCTGAAGAGGGACCTAGCCCTGGTAAGCTCCTTGGCACACTTTACCAAGAGTGGTTTCCTTTCTTCTCCCCCCCCCCCCCCTTTTTTTACATACTCCTCTGTTGTTTATGTGCAGGCTATCTAGGAGGTTTTTATGATCGAGGAGTGAGGTTAGGGTTGAGGCCAACCTCCATGCCAAGACCGAGAAGGCCTTGGGAGCTGCTGAGCAGAAGAACAACGAGCTTACCACCAAGCTGACCGCGAAGGAGAGAGCGCAGAAGAGTGCTGAGGCCGGTTTGCAAAACGCCCAGGACTAGGTTGAAGACTAACACAAAAAGCTCTATCATATTGAGATAGAGCTGGCCACAAAGAAACAACTGGTCCTGGAGCTGAAGGTAGAGCTACAGAGGGCCAAGGAAGCAGCTCGGACGGCCAATGAAGCTGTTAAGGCTCTAGAGCAGGCATCCTACTACCGTAGGGTGCAAGAAACTGAGATCCGGCTGGCAGAAGAGCTGGCGGAGGTGTGCGAGGACTACTGAAAGGAGGTGTGGGCAAGGGCGTTCAACCGAGCAGGAGTCCTTGTTGCCTCCGAGTGAAGGAACACTGAGAACATTTTCTTCCCAAAGGATATCCAAGAAGTTCCAGTGGTACTCCCTCCTCTCGCTGCCTTTATCCTTCCCCCCTCTAAACATCCCTCCACCACTCAGGCCTCTCCTCCTCCTCCTGAAGTCTCCAAAGGGCCTGGCAAGGCTGGTGACCAAGGCCAGGAGGCTGAGGTGGCCAAGGGTAAGGAGGCTGGCCAGGATGGTCCTCGGCCCGAAAACAAGGGCAAGGAGGTCAAGCCCTCGCCAGAGGCCAAGGGTACCAAGGCTGCTCTCACGATCAAGGATGCTGTCTCCAAGGCTATTGATGCCGAGCCTAAGTCCAAGGCAGTTGATTCCAAGTCCAAAGCAACTGATCCCCAAGATGGCCCTTCTCGAGCCAAGGCATAGTCTTACGATCTTTTTCCTCTATTTTTCTCTGTTTCTTGTACTTTTCTCTTTGTTGTGGCAGTTTGCCACTATTTATAATGTACCCCTTTTCTTTTGTTTAATGAAAAGATATCAATTTTTGTTTCATGAATCTTTATTTTCTTTGCCATATTTATCTACGATTGGTGTAGTTATCGTTTTGCCCTCTGATGAGACTTGAGATTGATGATGCCTTTAAGGGTGAATACCCAAACTTTAACAAAAGCTAACAGTAATGAATTGTTGTTAATTCAAATGAATTAAATGCGTATAAACAGTGAGAAGAATGGCTATGTGTTGGGATTGAAAACTGTGCAATCAACAAGGGGGTCTAAGTTTTTTTAAAAAGAAACATAACACTTAGATAAATAATAAGAAGTATCACTTTACCCAGGGCATGTGGTCCGAGGAGCCAACCATAACCAAGGTTCTTGTTTAATACTTAAAAAAAAAATAAGATGAGTGTTAATTTACCCAAGGCATGTGGTCTGAGGAGCCAGGCATGGCCGAGATTCTGTTTAACACTTAAAGAAATAAGGTGAGTGTTAATTTACCTAAGGCATGTGGTTTGAGGAGTCAAGCATGGCTAAGGTTCTGTTTAACACTTAAAGAAATAAGATGAGTGTTAATTTACCCAAGGCATGTTGTCTAAGGAGCCAGGCATGACCAATGTTCTGTTTAACACTCAAAGAAATAATGTGACGTATTAATTTACCCAAGGCATGTGGTCCGAGGAGACAGGCATGGCCAAGTTTCTGTTTAACACTTAAAGAAATAATGTGAAGTATTAATTTACCCAAGGCATATGGTCAGAGGAGCCAAGCATGGCCAAGGTTCTATTTAATACTCAGAGAAATACTAGAGAGTGTTAATTTACCCAAGGCATGTGGTATGAGGAGCCAGGCATGACCAATGTTCTGTTTAACACTTAAAGAAATAATGTGAAGTATTAATTTACCTAAGGCATATGGTCCGAGGAGTCAAGCATGGCCAAGGTTCTATTTAACACTTAAAGGAAAATAACCTAGAATATTAATTTACCCAAGGTATATGATCCAAGGAGCTTGGCATAACCGATGTTCTATTTAATATTCAAACAAGCAATAAACGCAACACATAATATCATAAATGAACACATGGCAGAGCTGCCTTTCATTAATAATAGTATCTTCGTAGGTTATTTACATTCCAGGGCTACGACACAACTTTTTTTATCTAGATCTTCTAGAAAGTATGCTCCTATGCCGGCTACCGAGGTGATACGGTACGACCCTTCCCAATTGGGCTCTAACTTCCCCCATGATGGGTTTTTTGCAGTGCCCACCACCTTTCTCAGTACTAAGTCCCCAGGGACCAATGGCCTTAACTTTACACTCGAATCATACCCTTGTTTGAGCTTCTGCTGATAGTATGCTAATTGAACCACGACACTTTCTCTCTGCTCCTCAACTAGGTCCAAGCTCTTTTCCAGTAGGTTGTCATTGCTATCGGGAGTGAATAAGCTAGTCCTTAACGTTGGGAATCCAATCTCTAGAGGAATCACAGTCTCGGCCCCATAGGTCATAGAAAAGGGGGTCTCCCCTATTGACCTGCGAGGAGTGGTCCAATATGTCTAGAGCACATGTGGAAGCTCGTCCACCCATTTGCCCTTTGCATCATCCAACCTCTTCTTGAGTCCATTCATTATAATTTTATTAACAGCCTCGGCTTGCCTATTCCCCTAGGGGTAAGCTGGAGTGGAATACCTATTCATGATGCCCAATTCACAGCAGTACCTTCGGAAGGCTTTGCTATTAAACTGAAGTCCGTTATTTGAGATGAGGGTATGAGGAATCCCAAACCGAGTGTCAATGTTTTTCCACCCAAACCTCTTGGCGTCCACATCCCTAATGTTTGCTAGTGGCTCGACTTCAACCCACTTGGTGAAGTAATTAGTGCCGACCAAAAGTCATCTCCTATTTCCCGGTGCCTTAGGGAAGGGTCCCAGAATGTCCAAGCCCCACTGAGCAAAAGGCCAGGGACTGGACACAGGATTAAGAACGCCCCCTGGTTGATGAATGTTGAGAGAAAATCTCTGACACTGGTCACACTTCTTCACGTATTCTTTCGCTTCCTTTTACATGTTGGGCCACCAATATTCCTACGTAAGGGCCTTGTGAAACAAGGATCTGCCTCCTGTATGGCTTCCATAAATTCCTTCGTGCAACTCTTCTAAGAGTGGCCCTACTGCTTCAAGATAGAAACATAAGAGGTACGACCCAGAAAAAGAGCGTTTGTACAACTTTTGGTCCTCGATAGCTAAAATTATGGAGCCTTCCTTCGCACTTTATCAGCCTCGCCTTTCTCCTCAAGAAAGATGTCACCTTTAAGGTATAGGACAACAGGATCCATCCAACATGGTCCCACCCTCAGTTGATGAATACGGACCTTCTTCCTCTCCATCTTGGTAGGGGTGCATAGATCCTCGACTAGGATGACCTGAGGTAGACTCTGTGCCGAAGAGGTTGCGAGAGTGGCAAGGGAATTAGCATACGTATTTCGGCTTCTAGGGATTTGGTGCAAGGAAAAAAAGTCAAATCCTAATTGCGAGTGCCTGGCCTGGATCAGGTATTCTTGCATTCTCATATCTCTGGCCTCCAGTTCCCCCTTTACTTGGCCTACAACCAATCTCGAATCTGAAAACATTTCCGCTGCTCTTCCTCCCATTTTCTGAACCATAACCATACCTTCCAGCAAAGTCTCGTACTCGGCTTCATTATTCATGGCCGAGAAGCCCAGCCTTAAGGATTTCTCAATGACGATCCTTTCAGGAGATATAACAACCAGCCCCACTCTTGACCCCCTTTGGTTTATTGCACCGTCAACATATACCTTCCAAGGTAGAGGCTCCTACAAGGAGACCACCCCAACTGATTTTCCATCCATGCTCGGCCTTTCACTGTCTTCTTCAAATGAAGGCTCAGCAAACTCAACCACTAAGTTAACGAGGACCTGACCCTTTATGGAGGTGCAAGACATGTATTTGATATCGAAGGCTTCTAGGATCGTTGCTCATTTTGCAACCCTAGTTGTGTAATCAGCCTTCCGAAGCAATGATCGGAGAGGGAGTTGGGTCAGAACCAAAACAATATGAGCCTGGAAGTAGTGTGGAAGCTTCCGCATAGCATGCACTATTGCCAAGATAGCCCTCTCCAATGGTAAGTAGCAAACCTCTGCCTCATGTAATGATTTACTCACGTAATAAACTGGTCTTTGTACCCCATTCTCATCCAATACCAGCACTAGACTCATCGCGTGTGGGGTTACAACAATGTAAGCGAATAAAACCTCATCCTCATCGAGTTTGGACATAATAGGTGGCCAAAAAAGATATTCCTTCAATTTCTAAAAGGCCGAGGAACACTCCTCTGTCCACTCAAATCCCTTTCACTTATGCAGCAACTGGAAGAAGGACCTACACCTGTCTGCTGACTAAGAAATGAATCGATTTAAAGCGGCAGTCATTCCTGTCAACCTTTGGACCTCTTTGAGATTCTGAGGAGGTTGTAGGTTGTGGATGGCCCTAATCTGATCTGGGTCAACTTCAATTCCGCGGTGAGTCATCATATACCCCAGAAACTTGATAGAGCCTACTCTAAAAGAACACTTAGCAGCGTTGAGACGCAGTTTGTGTCTCCTTAGTATCCCAAAAATATTTTCGAGATCATTTATGTGCTCGGACTCCTTACTTTTTACCACCATGTTGTCCATGTAGACCTCAATGTTCTTGCCTAGTTGTGGTTCGAACATCCTGGTCATCATCCTTTGATAAGTAGATCCTGCATTCTTTAGCCCAAAAGGCATCACTTTGTAATGATAATTCCCTGTGGGCATAACGAAGGAAGTCTTCTCCTGATCACCCAGAGCGAAGGGTATCTGGTGGTATCCCTGGAAAGCATCCAGGAAGCTCATCCAAGGATGCCCCGCGGTTGAATCCACTAGCTGATCTATCCGAGGCAGAAGGAAAGGATCTTTTGGGCAAGCCTTATTTAAATCTGTGAAATCCACACACACCCGCCATTTCCCACTTTTCTTCTTCACCACCACCGTGTTGGCCAACCACTTTGGGTAAAACACCTCCTTTATGGCCCCAGCCTACTTAAGCTTGAGCACTTCTTCCCTGACAGCGTCAACATATTCTTTGGATGAGCGCCAATGTGGCTGCCTTTTGGGGGGAACAGAAGGATTGACGTTTAAATGGTGACAGATGAAGTTCGGGTCCACCCTAAAGGTCTCATAAGCGTCCCATGCAAACACATCGATATTTCTTCTGAGGAAATCTATCAGCTTTTCCTTCTCCCGAGGAGGTAACTAGACTCCAACCTGGAAGAACTTCTCATTGTTGTTACTTTCAAGTTGCTCGCACTTAGCCCCTTCTACTATTGTCCCCATAGACAACTCTGGCACCCTTGATTGCTATAAGTCCCTCATCGTGGATGCTGAGGACTCTCCCCCGGTCTTATGTCTAATTGTGGCCACCATGCATTGCCTGGCCATGGATTGGCTCCCCACCAGTTCCTCAACCCGTCCCCTAGATGGATATTTCACTTTCAGGTGTAAGGTGGAAGGTACAGCCCTCATGGCATGAAGCCAAGGCCTTCCCACGATAGTAGTGTAGGGGGAGTAGGCATCTACCACGATAAAGTTGACCTTCTCGACCTCAGTCCTTTTCTGAATGAGCAATCAGATTTGACCTTTTGGAAAGACAATCTTCCCATCAAACCCTATTAGAGGGGAGTCATAGCAGGTTAAGTCCTCGAATCTCAGCCTCAGCCCCTTAAAAAGGTCGGGGTACATGATCTCTGTGCCGCTGCCTTGATCCACCAACACCCTCTTCACATCGTAGCCACCTATCTTGAGGGTGACCACAAGTGCGTCATCATGTGGCTGTAAAGTTCCAGCCTTATCCTCATCCAAGAAGCTCAAAGCCTACCTAGTCTCTATTCTACTTCTCTTCGGATCGAGGGACGAGCCCTCTGCAGATGGCTGAGCCACAGACATCACCCTGGACGGCTAAGAACCAGTCTTACCTAGAGCAGCGAAGATGACACTAATTGTACCTAGAGGTGGCCTTGTAGGAGCATCCCTCTGAGCCCCCGTCCCTGTCTGACCATTCTGCCCATGGGGCTGATACAGGAATTGCCTCAGCTTTCCTGTCCTAACTAACTGCTCTAGGTGGCTCTGTAAAGTTCTGCAATCCTCGGTAGTGTGCCCTCGTTCTGGGTGGTACTGGCAGTGAAGGCTTTGGTTGCACTTCATGGAGTCTCCCCCCATCCTATTGGCCATTGGAAGAATGGCTCATTCTTGATCTTCTCTATGATTTGGTGCACCGACTCTCGGAACACATTACTAACTACCTGAGGAGCAGCAGATCCTGAATGCCTGGTAAAATCTCTCAGAGGTCAGTTGTTATTGTATCTGTCTGACCTAAAATCCCTTCTGTCCTGAGGGATTACCTTAGCCTTTCCCTTCCCCTGCTGCTGGTCCTCCTCGACCCGTTTATACTTATCGATGCAATCCATGAGTTGACGCACGCTCCCAACTGGTATCCTGGTCAAAGACTTCCTCAGATAATGCTCGGCAGGCAAGCCGACCTTGAAAGTCCTTATTGCCACATCGTCAAAGTCCCCGTCTATTTCGTTGAACATTTCCCAGTACTTATCAGAATACGTTTTCAGGGTTTCTCCCTTGCGCATGGCCGTAGACAGAAGGGAGTCCAAAGGCCGAGGAACTCTGCTACAAGTCACGAAACGAGAGCCAAAAGCTCTCGTAAGCTCTTTGAAGGAGTTGATAGAGCCTTCCCTCAGACCGTCAAACCATCTCATCGCCACAGGCCCCAAGCTAGACGAGAACACCTTGCACATCAGGGTCTCATTCTTCGAGTGGACAGTCATTCTCTGCTTGAAGCGGCTAACATGCTCCACGAGGTCTGTTCGTCCGTCCATTATACAGGGTGAACATTGGTTGGGTGAACCGCCGAGGGAGTCTTCCTGCTTCTATCCTACGGGTAAAAGGCGACTTAGAGATCGGGCTCAGAGCCCTGCTCATGGCATCACCGCCCAGGCCTTTATGAGATGGGGCCTTCCCACTCCATCTATTATGGCGCTTCTTTTCATATGAAAAAGACTCACTAGAAGGAGTCCTTAACCTGGGCCGATAGCTATCATCTCTATCTTCACCAGAAGAATGGTCAGGACTCGAAGGAGTTCCTCTACATTGCTTGCGATGTAGCTTTCTTCGTAAATGGTCTATCTCCCTCTGCAGGCTCTTAGTGTTCTCTTCATGAGATATGTGGCTCCCACCTCAAGACTGACTCCTACTAGTTTGAGTAGTGTGTACACTGACTTCGCGATCTCTCCTACGCTCAAGGTTGACGAAATGATCCTGGCGTCGGGAGTTAACAAATTCTTCCCGATCAGGGCCTGGTTCCGCCATAGCTAAACGCTGACCTCACTGAAGCTCAAGCAAATTCCCACAAACGACGCCAATTGTGGGGACGCGTTTTAGTCCTTAAGCCCAAAAGACGAATGGATTAAGGCCCAAAGAGCCCAACACAATTAATTTGTAGAGAGTGGGCCAAAAAGCTAAGCTTCAGTGAAGTGGACAACGCCCTCAATGGGCTTGTAAATGGTAAGAGGGCGAGT
The DNA here is from genome assembly GCA_019022515.1 of Quercus aquifolioides. Taxonomy (NCBI): domain Eukaryota; kingdom Viridiplantae; phylum Streptophyta; class Magnoliopsida; order Fagales; family Fagaceae; genus Quercus; species Quercus aquifolioides. Next base: position 12,679,611 of record CM032330.1, on the reverse strand, counting down.
GGAAGCAAAGAATAAACAAATATGGAGCACAGAAATTCTTCCTCGGTAAGGTCCGAGAAGAGTATATTTCCCTTAGATTTGATTACAGTTGCTACCTTTAATGCTACGGTGTTTCTTCTATAGATTTTCCGACCCCTTGTCCTTGAAGGGTCTTCTACTCTATATAGCTCCCTTCGAATGATCTTGGCCCTCCATTAAGCCACTACTTGAATGTTTGTCCTATCAGACACCTTCCCAAACCCTTTATAAGTTGTGGTAGCCAAGGTAGCACTGTTCAGGGGTTTTCTCCACATAAATGCAGTCAGGAGGTTTGGTGGGATGCATTAAATGTGGTGGCAGCTACCAGCCCTTCAGTCACATCAGGACCAACCCCCTCTCTGAAGCTCTTTTTTTGCTATGTGACCACCTCTGGTAACATGTCACGGGCGTGGCCTTACTGTCCGAGCGTATGGCCTCCTCAGCGTAGTAATGGACTCCTCAGCCATGGATACGACACGTGGCACAGGTACTTTATTTAAATTATTATGCCCCATACTTCTCATATGCTTGTTCTTTTCATAAGATATCATATTATTATTTGTAATTTATTCATAATATAAATAGTTCCTTTTGTAGAAAAGTTATATATAAATTTCAACAATAAAAGATTGGTAAATCTAATTTTTATAAACTTATAAAAGAAATCATTTTATCTAAGTAGTTCAAATAATATAATTTCCACTATGATTTATTTATTAATTATTAAAATAGTTTTGTAATGTTACAAACAATTTAGTCATAGACTCTTAGAATTTATTATATGAAAAAGAATAAGTTAATTAATTAACTTAACTATGCAATCTACTTTGTTGATGATCTTGATCTCATCTAAACTCGTGTTTGAAATAAGATGAAATGAATAATCCTAAATTTATAATATTTGGCAGGTTAACAACCTAACAAATTTTTGATTGATGGAATATAGACGTGTTATCTATCATATTTTTATTCATTAATCACAACTAAATGGCTAAGTTTCCGTTTGTTTGTTTGTATTTTTTTTTTCGTTTTGTGTTAGTCGTTTTATTGTTATAAATTTAGCCAAACTAGTTAACTTTTTGAAAATAAGTTAATTTTTAATTTTTTTTGTTACAAATTTAGCATAAAAGCTATTAACTGAAAACTATATATTTGATCTCATATTTAGTAAATAAGCTATCAGAAAACTACAAGATACCAAAAAGACATTGAATAATTTAAAAAATGGGAAAAACATTTTTTCCCTTTATATTTGGAATAGTTCATAATTTTCCTCATAATCTTTGAAAACCAAGCAATGTTCTTTACTGTTTTGGAAATGAGAAAATACCCCACTCTGTTACTCTCTTTTTTAAACTTACCAAAATATTTTATTTTCTAGAATATTCCTTCGTGAAATTTCTAAAATATCCCAACTAATAGCAAAACTCCAAAATACCCTCATAACCAAACGTGAGAAAACACAATCTGCTAACTAAACTTATATGCATGATTTTGCAAAAATGATATAAATTGAGAATCAAAAAATCCAATCCTACACGTAATTTTGTTTTTTTTTTTTAATTTAAAAAAATCATATTAATGTGCTGCTTTAAAAAAAATGGCAAGACCCACAACAGCGATACACAACCGCAATTAATTACCAGCCACTCCACTCTCAGGTGCTGCTCCTCTTCTCTCTTCTCTTTTTATCATTTTACTTGAAAATAAAAAGAACAACACTGTTATTCATCTATCCAAACAACACTGTAATTCCAATCTTAGTTGCATCAGCCGCCAAAAGCAGCTTAAAAACAACACTGTAATTCCTCTATGATCCAAACAACACATTCTAGGTAATCTTTTGTGTGAGTTGCCTCGTTTAAAAATTACAATCCCAATCTCTTTGGACAAGGCTAAGATCACAAATTTTTTTCACAATTTTTTGCCAAAACTGTAATATGGCAGAGTGTAATTGGTAAAAAAAAAAAATGGTGAGTCAATGTAAAAGTGATGATTAACAACTCACAGTCAACCATATCAAAGTTGTGACAAAAAAAATTATAAAATAATTTGTGGTCCTAAATTTCTTTTGAGAAGTTAATCACCCATGAACATGTAGTCTCATGAGATTCTATAACATCATCTAGCCATAACAGCACCTACTGCATCTAGGATAATTATACCCAAACACATTAATAATAATAATAATAATAACATTTATGATTATGTGGTGGCCGGGTATGGTTGCCGGTGGTGTCTTTATTGCGATTCAAATGAGTCTGTAAATCATGGTATGCTCTCATTAATGGCCAAATCTTCATCAATAAGCACCTTCTCCACAACCAGACCACCTCTAACAAGAACAGGAACGCAGGATTCCTCCTTATCCAACACCAAAAATCTTCCAATGATCATGTTTTCTCCAAGCTTCAATATGAATCTATTGAAATATTGTCAACACAAGCTGTTTCTTCATCGTATTTTGTTATTCCTAAGCATGTAACTATTAACATAGTGAGCTCAATTAATGGTCACGTTTGTTTGGATCTTAACGTTTATAGCATAGATACTGTTCTATGGAATCCAGCAACAAATGAAACAAAAGTTGTTCCCGAGTCCGGTATATCTTACCCCCAGGGTAGAGCCTTAACTAGAGATATTGGGTTTGGTTTCGACTTCAAAACTAATGACTACAAGGTGGTCAAACTCTTAAAAATCTTTGACCCAGATCCTGAATTGTATTTCCATGAAATAAATTTTTTTTATGCAGCTGAGGTATATTGCTTAAGAACTGGTTCATGGAGAAAAGTTAGTACTTCTGCACCCAGTCATTTTATAAACCGCAGTTATTATAGGACATACACAAAAGGGTTGTTTTCTTGGAGTGCAATTATTGGTGATGATAATTGTGGGTACCAAAGGCATGCAGGGCAACGTCCTAGGCCGTCCTCAGCATGCTTTGCAACGTCCTAGGCATGCTCGGCAAAGTCCTAGGCATGCAGGGCAACGTCTTCCGACGGGGTCCTAGGAGTCCCACATCGAAGGAAAACCCCCCCACTTGCTGCCTTATAAGCTGTGAAGCGAAGGGAGTAGTATACCATCACTCGGCCTTAGCTCTTTCAGCTTGATCTCTCAGTTTCTGGGCTTCCTCCAATTGCTTCTGCAGAGATGATATCTGTTCCTTGGAGGTTGCCAGCTGGGCGTTAGCGTCCCGCAAGAGTATCCTCTGGTCCTCAGCTTGCTTTTGAGCGTTATTCAAAGCTGATTCAGCACTCTTCCGAGCATGTTTCTCGTCGGCTAGCTTTTTCTTCAGCTGCACGTTGGTTTGTTCAGCTGCAGTGAGTGCGTGCACAGCTGTGGCCCGCTTCTTCCTCTCATCATCAATTTGCTGGTAGCAAGAATTGGTTATCTCCTCCAGCCTGAAAGTGGCTTGGACGACCTAGGAGGAAAAGAGTTAGAAGTGCAATACGGCAAGTTGTGTACAGAAAAAAAATAATAATAATAATAAAAAATTTAGGACATCCTACCATGCCCAAGTATCTTTTCGTATTCTGGAACACCTCGTTCCTTTTTAGTCTCCTCAGGTCGGCCATGTCCTTGGGGAGAAGGAGAGTTTCCTCTAAAACTGAGGCAACGTGGCACCCAATTCCGCCGTTAAAGTCCCTAATTAAGGCATCTTCCCTCAGAGGCTCATTACCGAGCATGGGAGCGGGGAGCCAGGCCTCGGGCATCGAGGACTGAGTGGTTGCCCTATCCACCACACGGTGAGACCCATGCGTAACTTTTTGTTGCTTCGCTGCTCATTGGTCCTCGTCTTCGCGGGGTGGACGAGATCTCCCAGGCTCCACCACCTCTTTGTCTTTGGGCTCTCTTCTCCTCTTTGGGTCACTAGGCTCGGTCCCATGTGGTTGGGTTGGCTGAGGAGGAGGAGGAGGGGGGAGACTGGGTTGAATTGACTTCCCTGATGCCCCCCTTCCAGGCTGGCTTTTGATCACGTCCATTAGGCTCCTCTGGCTCTTCCTTTGGATGCCCATTTCTTCAGAAGTCACCTCGGGAGATTGGGGTTGGTTGAAAACTTCGAACTCGTCGGCGGAGTCCAACAGTTCTACAACTTCCTCTGAAGTTGGTTCTTCTTCTTCTTCTTCTTCTTCCCCTTCTTCTCCTACTTCCTCTTCCTCCTTCACTTCCCGAGGAACGGAACGTGATGATGAAGCTCCTGCAGATGGAATGGCCTCGGATAACGACTCAGTGAAAGGAACACCTTAAGGAATCGAAATACCCTCAGGAACGATAAATCCCTCAAAGGCTACACTGATACGGTGAAGCCGAGGATCTTTGGCCTTTATCACGCACTTGGGAGCTTGAAAGGCCTTGGAAATTGGTTTGTACTTGAGGATTATGTATGCTGCTCTCAGTTGGCCGTCAGATGGGTTCACATACACCTCGAATCGCAAGATTCTGTCTAAACTCTCCCTGTTAATCAATCTGATCTGAGGTCTGGTAGCGCGCTTATCTGCAAAATCATCAGAGTATAAAAAAAAAAATAAAAAATAAAAAAAAAAATAAAAAAAAAAAACAAACAAACAAACAAACACGTCCCAAATTATAAAGGCTTGTAGCCTGGGAACCCCACCTGGTTTTCCCTCTTTAGTCGGACAGGGTAAACCATCGTGCCATTCCCCAGAAAAAATAAGAAAATCGTCTTTTAAACCCTTATTCGATGTGGGGAGGCACTGAATCAACCATACTTCAAGGAACCTAGATTTCAGATAGTACCCCTGACCCTTTAAATGGTTGAGGTTGTACACCCAATTCACATCGTGATGGGTCAGACCTAGGTTCATCTTGGCATTTAGGACTTCTATACTCCCAAGCACCCTGAACATATTTGAAGCACATTGAGTGGGAGATAATCTAAGGAACCTAAGGTAACTTCTGGTAAGGTTACCCATAGGGATAGTCATTCCCCCTTCTATAAAAGCGATCATAGGGATGACCACTTCCCCGGTTTTCCTATCGTTTAACCATGTTTTTGTGGAAGCATATCTCATACCCACTGTGGGGAGAATCCTATACTTGGCCTTTAATGCCTCTATTTGCTCCTCAGAGTCAACTAGATGCTTGAACCTACCCATTTCCTAACAGTTATGAAGAAAAATTGACGAAGAGGATGAAAAACTAAAGTGGGTTAAGGAAACTTACAGGTTTTGAAAATGAGCTCCTCGGACAGACTCTTAGTATTTATGAGAGCGTGGAGTGGTGAAAGAGAGAGGCAGGTTCAATGAATATGCGCTGAGACGGTGCGATTTTTGTAACTGAAAAGAGAGTTGATTTGAAAAGCTCTTTATAATGGCGCAGAAATTGTAAGCGGGAAAAATCCCGCCCATAAATACTGAACGTCCTCCACCGTTAGATTTACATCTTGCCGTTGAACGTGGGGGACAAAGAAGCCGCCATCATTTAATGATGGCGTGTTCCTGACGCTGAAACGTCAGGAGCGTGCCTTGGGCAGATAGAAAGGTGCTCTGAGGGTTAAGAAAGTCCACGGAAGAGGTGAGGGCAGGATATCAAAATCTCCATTTTTCCGAGATGACAAAAAGTGAGATTTTGAAGGGCTATTGTGGGACCTGTTATCTAAAAGGATACAGAAATCATAGGAAATGGGCTTGGGGCCCAGCGACCCAGTCCGAGGACACTCACCTGTCCGAGGATGGTTAAAAAGAATTATTGTGGGACTAGTATACGAAAAAGGGATGGAAGTCATGTATAGTGGCACAAGACACGTCCGAGGATGAAACTCACCTCGGATACCACAGTCCGAGGTGGATGTAACTATCACTCTATCCAGGGTACTCCGCAAAGTTGTATTAGAACTGGAAAGTGAATATAGACCTAAGGAGGAATCGGGAAAGATAACAAATATCTTCCAAGGCTACTACCTCCACATTAAATGTTTTCCAGCTAACTCTCTGGCCGCATTAATGTGGAGGTGATACCTGAACAGTAACCAAGCAGCTTTATGGCCACTGAGCAAAGGTTCCGGTAGGTGCTGGATGGGACAGAAAGGAGTTCCCAAGATAGGAACTACACGTGTACGGTGGAAATTGAGTAAGGAACGTAGTATATAACATGGAAGCAGATGACATTAGAGTGGACTTTTGGAAAAAAGGAAGAAGAACAATAGAACTCAGAAAGAGACTCACTGAAACCTAGCCGAGGAGAGTCTTTATCATACAGTTAATTTGAAATGTCTTTTACTGCACTATAACCATAACCTTTCCTCTCAAATAGAACTAATTCTTGTACCCACGATCTAAAAATTTATTGTTTGGGCTTGTTGGGCTGAAAACTCATTCATATTCTGGGTCCAATCCAAATTGAGTCCCTACATGTGTGATTAATTAAATTGGTTAAAATAAAAAAATAAAAATAAATAAGTAAAAATAAATAAAAAAGGGGGAAGAATAGCAATGTTACTTGCTAGCATGATTTTGAAAATTGGATCAGGCCGTCCAGTTGAATCGGGTTAACTGAAAACTGCCTACTAATTTGATTTAAAAGTTAAAACCAAAAACTGCAAAATCAAATTTTTATGTCCAACCTCATGACATGCGGTCCAACCGGTGGGTCTTTGCACCCATGAACAGGTCTACCAATCAAATCTAGGTTTTTTCCCCTCAAAACAGTGGCTGAAACAAACCAGATCTACAGTCCATCTTCCTCACAGACTTCGTTCATTTGTTGTTGAAGCTCCTTTTTGGTAGTAACTTCTTTTTCTTTTGCCTTTTCAATTTATTTGGCTATATACATTTTTTTTAATTTTCTCTTTTTAAAAAAAAAATAATAACTAAACTTTAAAATAACTCTCAATTTTTTTATAAATAAAAAAAAAAAAAAAAAAACTACATCCAATTATCCAAACACACTACCAACCTTGACATATAAACTCCTATTCCAAAAAAAAAATAATAATAATAATAAATAAAATAAAATAACAACAAGAACAACCTTGACACATAAACTATGGTTCAGTTGTTCTAGTTGTCAACTCTTGGATAATGGGTTTTTCAAGTATTTGATGGCTATTTTTGAGCTAAAATAAAAGTGGAACTCACGTGTCCTTTGAGGAGAGTCTAATTTGGAACGTGTTCTTCATTGTGAGAGATATCTAACCGCCAGCAGTTAAAGATCAAACATACCTGTGCTAATTAAGAAAACAAAAAGAAGGTACAAAGTTCAAACATGCATGGAATAGTATCCGACTAATTAATTAATAATTAATTAGTCGGATAATTAATTACTTTTTTCGTCTCATTTTTTTATTTTTATTTTATTTTGAGATGTTTCAAAATATTGTTCTGTTTCTAAAAATAAAAGTCATTAATTTACTAATGTTCCTATTATACCCCTATTAATTTACTAATTCAATTTTTTAATAAATTTTTTTAAGGGTAATTTTAGAAACTTATACATTTTTAAAAGGTAAACAAGACAATAGATAATATTCCCTTACAAAATTTTACTTTTCAAACAAGACAAAAAAAGTGGGACGGAGAGAGTAATAGACTAGACGAGTGATTAATACTACAAAACAAAAGAAGGCAACTTTCCAGCTTCCAACCTTTTCTTCTGCTACAGATATTAAGGAAACGAAACCTGCCCTGTTTTGTGCTTTTTGCCTCTTACGTCTTTTCGAGGAGGCCTCGGGGTCTTTTCATTGTCTCCAAACGCGCGCAGAGAGAGAGAGAGAGAAAGGTAACGGAAATGGCAGAGGTGGAATGGAATAAGAAAAATTCTGGTGCCAGACCATTGGCCACAATATTGGCCGCAACTTGAACTAACTATGTGATGAGATGAGGTTAGTAGAGGGTTGTCCCCGCCATCACCCCTCCACCAATTACAATTCACCGCTTATAGCTAATATTGTAGCCAATGGTGTGGCACCAGAATCAGTCATGGAATAATCAAAGGAGTAAAAGGATGATAGAAGAACAGGCAAAGGAGGAGTTGGAAATACTAGAAACCCAACATCCCAACCGTTTTGAGTACCTGAAGCTTGAGCTCGAGTCCTTCATCTTTCAAATTCAATCCCAGAGCCAACTTCCACTTCCTGAGAACTACAGCTACAGCTCCTTTCCCGCCTCTTCTATTGCTACCACTCAAGGTTATATATCTTTCTCACTCTCATATAATCTTCTTTTCTTTACATAACTTTCCATTGTTTTTCTTTGTAATGACTTCCTTTATATAATTTTTTTTTTGCTAAACAGAATCGACCAGTAATAAGAAGAGGAAGGTAGATGATTGTCTTTGTGTATTAATGGAGGATGGAAATGAATCATCCAAGAAGAAATAGCAAATAAGTACTACTAACATTATGGGAAACATGAAGGGGATCATTACTAATAGGAAGACCGAGAAGAGGGAAAGGGTCGATGAGGTTCTTGAGAGGGCTCAAGCATGTCTCCAAAAAATTCCGCACTTAAAAGCCTATTTATTATTCTGCTGCTGATGCCTTGTTTATATATTATGCTAAAAGAGCAAATATTTTGTACTTTGTAATGAGATGCAGAGTCTACTTTAACCAGAGAAGTGTTTTGGTTTTTCGCAGGGTGAATCTATGTACATTAACTACATTGTGCTTGTTTTCTACTTTGCTTTTGATTGCTTCCGTTCGACTAAAACGGCGAGAGACAGAAATCAGAAAGAAGAAGAAATTTGACAAACTATGGTGTGGGTTCTCTTTCCTGTAGACCCTGTCTCAGGTAGCTTCACTTACACCTTTTCTTCTTCTTTTTCTTCACACAAACCCCATTTCTTCATTATTTATTTGGCACTCACTTTTTTCATCAAAATTGGAAATTGAACAATCATTGTTACTTTTGTTTGTGATGTAGTAATCATCTCAGAATCAAAGGATTAAAGTTTAACTACACTTTTCACACTACCATTGTGGTTGTTGTTAACTTTGTTTTTTTTTTTTTTTTTAATTTTATATGATTTATGTTTTCTAAACATTGTCTTTTGTTATATATAGTGTAAGAGTTCCAAGTTTGTGTGCTTTTTATTTTACCTCCAATGTCAAAATTTTGGCATGTGTATTGTTGGGTTCAAGAAACGAGTTTTGAAGGGTTTTGGGGGTTTTAGAAAATCCATGGGTGGTGGACAAGGCAGACCCTGTGGTGGGAATTTTTGGCTTGAGACCAATTCAATGTTTGGTTTCTGTGCATATTACAGATTTGGTCTTGCATTTTAGTATGTGAAAATTGAGCATGTTTGTGTTTACTCTCTTTTGGGGTCATGCTGAAGACTGTGATTTTAGATGTTGGAAAGGAAAATTTTTATTGTCTAAGGAATTTTGGAGATTTGGAAGGCTATTCCCTTGTGTGTGTTGTGGACTATTTGGCAAGAGAGGAATGGTAGAGATTTTGGTGGAGTTGATGGGACTAATAATGTAATTAAGCAAATGATGTTGCGCGGATGACAGTATTGGGAAGCATTCCCTCGTTTCTTTTTTCTTTTTTTCTTTTTTTTTTCTTTAGATCTTGTGAGCTAGATATTGTATTTCTTTGGGAGTATTTCACCAGACATAATTGCATATTGTGTATTTGGACTATCTCCAGTCTTGAATAAAAATTATTTTACTTGTATAATGTTATCGTTTTCTCTGATTTGTTCTATAGCTTAGAAACATAATATTTTACGTCTGTTTTATTTTAAGGTTCAGGCTTATGTTGATTTCTAACTAGGTCTGATGTATATGACAGGTGAAGATAAGTAAGATATATTTGCAAGGGGAACTTACAAAGTAGGTCGCAAAGGTACTCTAGCATGTGCTCTTATAATTCAATTTCCTAATATCTAAATTTTTATAGTTACACATTCATTTACACTCTGAAGGCCTGCTGATGTAATTAAAATTTTTATAATTTAGAATTCTAGGTTTTCTCTTATCTCAGCATGGTACTGGACAATGGGTGATTCTTAGACCTAGGCTATCTATCATCCTTCGTGCTTTACTATTAGCCAGTGGCAGGATGCTGCTTGGTCAAATATTTTTTGATGCTCTTTTTTTTTTTTTTTTTTTTGATTGGATGATTTCTTTGTTCCATAATTAGTCTCATGTCTTGGAATACCTCTAAAAAGTCATCAAAGCTAACAAGCAAAAGAATGGACACTATCAATTTGTCCCCACAAATATTTCTACTTTTGCTTGAATCCTGTAGTAAAGGAATGGCACTATTAATGGTGGTTTCCAATTAGCCAATTGGTAAAGTCTCTTTTTGTTGAACTGATGACTTGGGTTCAAATCCCGCCCACACCTAAAAGAAACCAATTGGCGTCTTGGCCTAGTGATAAAGAGCAATCATCATAGAGTGGACGCTATAGGTTTCCTATTGTGTGTCTATATATATATATATATATATATGTATGTATATGTATAATGTCACTATCTATGAAATGAAATTCAGGACTTAGCAAATCATTTTATGATAGGTAAAGGTAACTATTATCATCTTATTTTTGAATCAGTATATTTTTTTACTATAAACAACAGACAAGTTAGACATTTTATCAGGAGAATGGAAAGTTTGAAATGGTGAGCTTCCTCAAAGAATTACAAACGGACATTCATATAGTCCAAAAATCAACTATGGTTATACATGACAACCCCCAGTCATAATGTAATATTCAAACAAAGATCTCAGAAAACTATTCTTAATTTCCAAGATTGATTTCTCTTAATTTTCAAAAGTCCTATGGTTTCTCTGTTTCATTTTCAAAAGCTATTTTCATAGATGCTTTCACTATCCAAATTTCCTTCCAATGAAAATTTGACTTTACAATCCCTTTTAATGCTTTTAGTATGATTGAATAGTGAAATGACTGTGTCTATTTATTGCCCAAGGCACCTTATCTTTTATGGCCTGATACATGAATTTGGACTAAATACAACTCAATAATTGTTTATCAAATCCAATTCTCAATGGTGAGTGGAACTCACACAAATTGTGCTATTGTGTACGCCAATGAGATCTAGCTCAATTGGCACTTCCTTCCCCTGTAAGAGTGAGGTGGGGGAGTGAAGTTGTAGGTTCATGACCCACCAGGTGCATGTGTAATTTCCCAAACATGAAATCCAACATATCTGGAAAAGGAATCTCACCTTGCTTTTATCTCCTTTTAAACTCGGTGAATAAAGACACACCAAATATCATACCAAAAACAAACTCTTGTTCCATCCTTAATGTGTGAACCTAGAAAAGGAATCTCACCTTGCTTTGATCGCTTTATAAACTCCCAAGCCATATGTTGTACAAACTGGTGTGTATTCCAACTCTCCTCATTACCATTCTTCTCTGTAAATCTCCATAACCACTTTCCCAACAAAGCATGGTTAAAACTTAGAAGTACTCAATTTCCAAATACCTAGACCTTTTGTCCATAAGTATGTACTTGCAATTTTTCAATCCACTAAATCATTAAATTTAGCCCTCGTAATATATATATATATATATATATATATATATATTATTATTCTAGTCTATGGAGGTCTGGACCATGTTCAGAAAGACAGAAACCATAGTTGGGGTGAGGCTTATTGGTGTAAGCCACATAAGGCGTGCAATGACTTTGCCAATCTCTAGATTTGGCTTGTTTGTTACTTGTGTGCGTGTGCGTGCATGTGAAAATTTTCTCCTAGATTATGGTTATTTTACCAGCTTTTGTATTGTGTTTAACTTCTGATTCATATTTTTCAAACTTATGGTTCCTGGTTGCAGGTTGTGATGTAATTATTAACAAAGACAAAGGAGTTTCTCGGATCCATGCTGAAATAGCTGTTGATGCACCGAATTCTTTGAATCCTCTGAATAAAAGACCTTTCAACACTTTGTCTAAAGTTAGGATTAGAGATTGCTCCAAATATGGAACATTCATTAACAGGAATCTGGGGCAAAAGGAAAAAGTTCATGAACTCCCAAATAATGAAACAACTTTAGAAGATGGGGACCTGGTTTCCTTTGGAACTGGTAATGCAACCTACAGGTAAGTAAAATGTTTTTGCTGCATTTAGCTGCTGCATTTGTGACATTTGCTGACAGCATCATGAGATGTTCAGTTTTTGAGATTATATATATATATATATATATATAACATCCTTGAGGATTACATGATCACATTTATTATTTTTAAATGCTAACATCCTTGTGAATCGCATGATCATGTCCATCTCTTTGTTGATTAGGTCATGTCTACCCGGGAAAAAACAATACAGCATTTAAAATTGGTGCTATTACATAAAACTTTACACTATCATGTTCTACTTATTCCTTTGAGATTTCACTCTATACAGGTTTTGTTTTGTTCCTCTCATATTTTTTGTCTGCTCGGAGTCCTCCCAAGTGAATCAACCCCTTCAAGACAAAATTTCAGCAATTGGTTAGTGAGAGGTGCCTTTTTTAGCTATCAAGAGATACGTACTTGCTTTTATCTTGGAAATATTGCTTATTATATTTTCATCAATAATATTTGTCTTGATTTTCGTTCAAATAAGGTCTTCTTAATATAATAATATGAGTTCTATCAACAGTGCAGAAAAGTAAAAGACACTATCACGGTTAGAGATATAACACACATGAAATTAAGCTTCTTGAGATGCTTGGTAGTTGTACTTTTAGTGCTTAATGCTGGTGTATCTTTTGTATACATCCTTTTTGTCCACGGGTTGAGCTTGTGCCTCTTCACTTTTAATTAATGAAATGTTTACTTTAAAAAAAAAAAAAAAATTAAGACTGTAGTGAGTTGAATATTTTCAAAGTGTTAGTTTGCCAATTGCAAATGCTTTAGATTATGGCATGTTTATGACACACAATTAGAAAAGAGAAAAAAAGAGAGAAATCTAGATCATAAATTATTTGAATTTATGAAATTTTAGGTTGTAACTTCTGAAGGGGTTTAATATATATACCTCCACTATGCTCAAGAAATTCTATTACTCATCAAAGTAAAGAGAAGACCAGACAATAACTATGAGTTTCACTGCATGATCAAATGCCTGTCTCAATGTGGTCCAAATGCTGCTGGTAAACGGACCCTAAATGTGATACCCAGTTATCCTACATTTCACGTAATTGTACATCGCTCTGGCTATCTTACATCTCTAAATTGTACAGCTGCTTGAATATTTGTTCACTACTGTGATTATTTTGGTTCATTATGAAAATTGAAATATTATTGGACATGACACAATTTATTTGGATTGCATCTGAATGGTAATCTTAATATTTTGGGGGTTATTAATAAGCTTATTATTATTTGGGAGCTTTCAGACCTATTTCGCCTGCATAAGAGTATTTTGTTATACTTCCCCCACCCCCCGGGGAAAAAAAATGAAGAAAAAGAAGAAGAAGAGAAATTCAATGTAATAACCTGGTTATCCTACATTTCTAATAACAATATTTAACAAATTTTCAGAAATTTTTCCATTTAGAAATGTAGGATAGCTGGGGTATCACTACAAAAATCTCTAAAGGCTTTATGGTGGTATCATCTTTATAATCTTTTCGCCCAAATATATCTGGAAACATGGTATGGTTTTGCTCAAGGCAACATCTGACTCATCAAAAAATTCTTGCTCCTGCTTTCAATGTGACTTTTGATAATATTCTACAAGTGATGGATAATAAATACTCTGCTTTCTTTATAGGAGCTCATATTACTCACAGCCTGGCTCAAGAGTGCACACATGTGCTTGTTGATCAACTCAGGCCAGTGAAAGAAGATGTGCTTGATGCCCTTGTATCAGAAAAACCTATTGTTCTTAGTAGTTGGGAACTAACATTAAACATCTTGAATTACTTCTCTGGGATATAATTGTGTTGTTAACTTATAATTGAGAGCATACCTATCAAATAATTTCTTTCCAGAGTACAGTTTTGTATGCTATTTTGATAACATGGTCATTTTGTTGCACATTCATTTTAACTTATCCAAAAAAAAGGCAGTTGCATGCACATCTTAATTTTTAAGAATACCTTGTGGGCATGGAATAAGATAATTAATACATGCTTAAAACAAGAAATTTTAAGTGCAGCTTTTAGTACATGCATTTTTTTTTATTAGTAAAAAATTTTCTTTGATTAAAAGAACATCAAGTATACAGGGAGTATACTAGAAATATCGTCTTCTGGAGGGTTGTGCCACACTTTGTTATGCGGTGCATTTGGCAAGAACGAAATGCGAGATGCTTTGAGGTAAGTGAACGGTCTATACTTGAGGTTAAATCCCTCCTTAATTCTTTGCTGGATTGGAGTACTACTTTCTATTCTCTCCCCTGTTCTTCTCTTTTAGATTTAATTGAGTTTTGTAATTTGAGAGGTTGATCTACTGCTACTCAAGAACACCTCTGGTGTACCTGGGTATTCTCTCTCTCTTTTTTTTTTTTTTTTTGATCAATACATTTTCGTTATCTTAAAAAAAATAATAATAATAATAAAAAGAGCAAAGCTTTTATAGTACAATGATCCCTGAAATCTAAGAACTTAGAGAAAGGACATATCCCTGAAGCCAGTAACCATTCAAACAACGTTCTGAAGAGTTGCATCTTCAAGTCGGAACTAGTTTGTTCACACCCAAAGTTCTAGCATTTCTTTCACACCACAAACACCATTACCATATCAAACAATGTGGAATGGCCTTCCATATTGCAATGTTTCTATGTCCCCCAAATTGGTTCTTCCAACAAGATAGTAATTCTATAACCCCCTTAGGCATGACTGATTGAACCCCAAAGAGAGCAAAAATCATATCCCATAGATCTCTAGCAACAGGACAATTCGCAAGCAACTATTTCATTGTCTCCCTGTCCTCCTTGCACATACAACACCAGCTAACCACATTTATATTCCCCTTCTGCAAGTTCTCAACAGTTAAGATCCTCCCCAAAGAT